>JBBYHM010373982.1:0-17408 GCA_038381775.1 Adansonia rubrostipa
AAAAAAATTAATTGATAATATATAAAATACGAAAATATATATTACTCCCAAATACGCCATGAAGAATAGAAATTCAGAGAGAAATAATTTATTACTAAGAATCTCAAAATGATAATTTTGTTGCCAATACAAAACAAAATAACTACTTTAAAAAGAAAAAAAAAATTTACTAAAGCAACATCAACAAAGTATAATTTATTAATTAAGAAGACATTTCAACAACCTGCATTTTTTTTTTTTTTTTTTTTTGCTTTTAAGTGCAAACAACCTGCATCTTTGTTGTAAAGGAAAATGCTCATTACAACATTCTTTGATTATTATGTTCTAAGATTTGTAGTTTCTCTCATACGAAAACAGGAAAATTGTGTGATGATGGAAGACTTTATAAATGGAAATTCCATGCTAGAAAACAATCGAGAGTTAACATGTTAAGTTCTATATAGATGTCAAGTTTAATTAGTTTATATAATACTAGAATTTATCACATCCACAAAAGTGGATGAAAAAAATATTAAAAAAATTATTTTATTTTAAAAAATAAAAAAAATTTAATTGAGTAATTATTTTTTTTAATTAAAAGATAAACTAAAAAGGAAGAATAGTTTTTAAGTATTTATTTTTTAATATTAAAAGACTTAAATATATTTAATTATATATAATATAGATAATTTTAATTTGATTTTTTTATTATTTTTTACTCGTAATATTAAATTCAATAAAAAATTTTATATACTAGATTATAACACACCAACTACATAGGTGGTTAAAAAAATATGAATAAAATTTTATATTTTAAACAAACTTTAATTAGTAGGTAGTTTTTACCTTTTTATAAAAAAATATTAACTCATTGGAGTGAGTTGAAAGTGACACGTAATATAGATAATTTTAATTTAATTTTTATGTTACTTTTTAAACTTGTGACATTAAACTTAATTAAAGATTTTATATGCTAGATTATAGTACACCCATTACGTAAGTAGTTAAAAAAATGTAAATAAAAATTTATTTTTTAAATAGACTTTAATTAGTGAGTAATTTTTTTATTTTTTTTATAAAAAAAAATTTTACTCACTTAAGTTGAGTGAGTTAAGAATAATACTAAACTCAATCTCTCTCTCTTTATATAGTATAGATAATATAAATTTTTAAAATGCGATATTTTCAATTTTCAAATATTTAAGACCCTTTATTCTATTCTCATGTCATGATCTTTTATTTTTCAATTAAAATTATTAGTAATATAAATAAGCATTTATTATATTCTTTAATAAAAGGGTTAGGGTATTTTAAATTTTTATATAAATTTAATTTATTCTATAAACAATTTCAGGTAGGATGGTGCAAAAAGTCGATTAAAATGACTTACCCGACTGAAACCAACGTTGCTCAGTTACATCGGGTCTGATACAAGTTGGTTATGGCTATCAATTTTAGTAAGTTTAGACAATTAGTTTCTGAAATGAGTAATTGAATCAAGTGATTTAATCGATTTTTAATAAATATATTATATTAAATAATATTTTTAATATATAAAAATATATAAATATTTGCATAGAAACCCAATCTAATTATCTAATTACCAAACTAAACCCATCTTACTTATTATCCAATAAAATTTAATAAACCCATTACCCAATTTTCCTTTTTTTCCAAAATTCTTTTGTATTTTATTGCAATTTGGTTGAAAACTTGCAGTTCCCAAGTTTGAATATTTGTTTACACTTAATAAATATGTATAATTGCGGTTTATTATTGAAAATTGACTATACAGTTTTAATCAAAAATAATTAAGATAAACTAATTAAATTAAGTCATATATGAAGACAAAGTTAATCGGTTTTGGTTAAATTTCTTCGGTGATTAATTAAATTAATTTTTGATTAAATATATTTTATTTTTTGATAATATGATTAAGTATAATTCAAATTTTGCTAAGCAAATGATCTTAAAAAGGATACTCTTTAGTCAGCTTGATGCATTTAAAATTTTATTTGTAACGCATTTTCACAAAATTTAAATTAAAATTTTCAAAAAATTCCCCCCACATTAGTTACCAATTAAAATAAGCTTTTACAATTGACTGAATACTAATTTAATTATTGTAATATTATTAATATACTTGTAAAAATTACGAATTTTAAAAGATTTAAAAACATAATTTTTTTAAATAAATTAATTATATAAAAATTAAAGAATTATATATAGATTAAGAATTAAAAAAAAAAAGTCTTGTGGATATTTTTGGTATATTAAGTGAATAAAGGAATATTGTTTGATTTTGGGCAATGGGATTACGGTAGACCAGGAAGCACAGGAATTTGTCCGCACCAAACTACCAAAGTCGCGAGCAGGGTCGGTCCTAAGGTGAAAAGGACAGGTAAAGAGATAGAGCTGCTTTTCGCAGGTGGACACGTGGCACCAATAAGAAGCTCATAAACTGAGATGTATGGTGTTGATGAATTACAACGCGCTATGTGGCCAGCAAACAACGCCACCTGATTTTGCAGCAGATATTTTAATGTGGGTCCCTACTTAAGTTGCCCACTTCTACGTTCCCTTTCTTTTTCTCTTTTCTTTTTCTCCTCAGATATTTTGGTTCATTTGTTTCTACTTCCATAATTGTCGAGACACTTATTGTTTTCATTCACGGATGTGATTGTCCAATTTTAATTGAAGCGCATTCCATAAATTTGCACGGTAAATTAAATCATATTATTTATATTTAATTTTTAAAAAATTTTATTAAAGTAATATCATAAGGTTTGGTAATAGAATTATCTGTGTTAATTTGAGTCACAGTTAAAATTCTTTCAAACTTTTTATTCAGGATTGAATTGGCCTTGGTCAAAAAATATCAAAATTAATGTTCAAATATTAATAAAAAAATTTAAATTTTTTATATTAATATTAATATTAATATTTTTTTATAATTAAATTACATAACTTTATGTTTAAAGTTAAGTTCGAACAGATAACTTGACTCATGAATAAATCTTTATACTGATAATACATAAATATATAAACATCAATACATCGAATGCAAACCATATAAAATTTTGCTGCATGTCTTTTGCTTTTATCTTGTACTCAAGTTTGTGTACAAGGAATAACTCTTTATTTTAAGTTAAGCTTAGAAGTATAGATGAGTTGAGTTGGGATGAGGGCTGTAATCAGGTTGAATTGAGCTCAAATTCAATTTAAAATTTAAAGTTTCACTCAATTGAATTTCACATTGAAGGTTCAAAATCAGTTTAAGAGAAAAATCAAATTACTCAAGTTCATCTGATTAAGTTTCAATATGCTCGTTTACATAATAAGAAATAAGTTTGATTCCAATCTTAATCTTCAAAATAGATTTCTTGAATTCAGGCTCGAGTTTGAATTGAGATTTTAAATACTAATTAAAAATTTTAAAATATAGCTCAATTTGGTGCGCAGGATATTTGAATCAACTCTTAAAATGCTTAAATTTGACTCATTCAATAGCTCGAGCTATTCAATCTCAAATTCACCTAGCTTGATTCTTAAGTTGCTCTAGCTTGATTCGACAATTATTGAGCCGAATTCATTTTGCTCGATTAAACCTAAGTAGTTAGAGTGCACAAATATCTTATTTACACCCTTAATACGATAGACTTGAATAATAAAAAAAATTATTTGTTCAGATTTTGCTTGTATTCAATTAAAAATTTATTTTATTATTTAAAATATATTAAAATATTAAAAAATATTTTATATGAATATTTATATTTTTAAATAATTTACTTTGCATAAAAATATATTTTATTGATTAAATAATAATTGAAGTTAAACCAAACTAACACAAAGTAAAAAATTATATGCTAAATTGACTCCATATAAATTCAACCTATCATGCAATTAGAAGCGATGGAGTTTGAATTAACATGATAAGTACTAAAAATGTCGGTGCAAACCGTACATTTTTTAAGTATCAATCTATACATCTTACCGAAGTTCGTATGCCAAATGTGTACTTAATTAAATTTAAAGGTTCAAAATTTTCAGTTACAAAGCTCAACCTTGCTCAAATATATATAAAGAAAACCAATAATTGATAATGAAAATAGTTTTAATTATGAATTATGTTCAGTTTATTATTAAAAATTAATTTGGTATCATACACATGTATTATACAAGTTTAAAATTTATTTTATATTTTAAAGTATATTATTATTATTATTATTATCATCAATAATACATCTCATGTTTAAAATAAAAGTAATTAAATAATATAACCACAGACACACATATATATATATTCATTTCAAAAAACAATCACGTATAAACACCAAAAAGCTATAATTTAATAATGTGTCATAGTTTAACTAAAAATTTATTTAAAATTAAAAAAAAATTATTTAATATTGAAGAACATAGAAACACGTTTAAAATTATACATTTTGTCTAATCCATCTCAAGCAATCTTTTTACATAGCAACATGAGCATAAACAATATGTTGCTAGAATAATCGACATGCAGAGATAAATGCTTTGGCTTCATATTTTCGTTACTGAATTTCGTAATTATAATACTCTTTCATAGTCAACTATCTTCTTTTCACCCTTTTCTTGTTGTATTTTGATAGTAACTAATGTTATTTATTTGTTGAAAGACATTTTATTCATCATAAATTGGACATTTCAAAAAGTTACTTTGCAGCATACGTTCTTTGAGAAAATGTTGACATGCTGATTATAGATAGTATTCAATGAGAACTCTTTCATTATAAAGTAGTTATGATTCATAAATAAGAGAAGATATGTATGCATTTAATTCAATAAATTAATTTCATCAATGAATGGAGAGAAGAAATGTATACACGTATATATTTAATTTAATAAATTAATTTAATTTATCTACTAAGAGAAAAAACGAATACATTTAATAAATTATTTTGATTCATGTACAAAATAAAAGTACACATTTTTGATAAATTATTTTAATAATTATCATAATATTAAAATATTATAATTATAATAATACTAAAATCACCAAATAAAAATTAAATTAATTAAGATATTACTATTCATAGCATTTGTTAGTTTAAATCAATTATATTGTATAAATAAATTAAGGTTAATTCTGACCTATTGTTCTCTTTCCATGAATGATTTTTCGTTTTACTTAGCCGGAGAACGTACAACAACCCAAACGTCAGTAACTCATCTCCATCATTTGAACTACGCATAGATACTTTATTGATAAAAAACAAAAAAATCTTTACAATTCTGCATGTCTATTATATTTTTTAAAATTGTTTTGTCAGTCGTGTGAGTATATACGTAATAAAATTTATTAAATTTATTAAAATCTTGAATATAGTACTTTATATAACATATTATGTTAATTATATTTAAATATATTATTTTAATACATGTGTAGTATACTATTTTAATGTTTATCAAAGGTATCGTCTCGAAATCGTATTTAAAATTATTAAATTTATAAATCCTTTTGCAAGAGCCGATGAAGATAAGGAGGAGGAAAAACGAATCTGCTCGGTTTGCGACATGACGGGATGATTGCTGGATATGTTATGCAAAAGAAAAGAGCCTGAATTAGTGAATTCTCTTTCAAAATTCAGTAACCACCGTCCTAACTCCCAAGTGTGAATGGAAGTGAGAAACAAAGGAATCATTCTGGTGCTGTAACTGCCATGGCTGCCGCAAGCTTTAACAAGATGACGACAAATACTTGGTGAAGCAGCTAAGTATACTGTGTCTGTCTACTATTAAAAGTGCACTTCGGCAAAGGGTTTGTGTTTAGCCTTTTTCTAAAGCTTTCTGTCAAAGAGTAAGGCAAGTCTGAAATAAAAGTTTTGGGCCACCGCTGCTTGAAATAATGAAAATTTGACAAGATTTGGAAATTTTTCGTTTTTGCTTCAAAGCCGAGCAGCCACGCGAAGGAGTTGCTGCAGAAGAGGATCAAGTGCTCAAAACCACGCAGCCTAAAGAAACTTTATATTTGCCTGGAATTAAGAAGTCCGGAAGGGACTGGATCCATTTAGATGCAAACAGGTCAGCTCAAGCAAAAGCGTTCATGTTTGGGATCGGGCTCCTTTCCAGTCCAACAAATGCATTGGAGAGGCCAATCCATCTTAAAATTTTACCGCATGTTATAATATAACATCAGTGATTTGTTATTCTCAAGGACTTGACCACTTAAATAGTTTTAAAGGCCACCAAAGTCTAATTGATTAAATAATCCTAGTGTGACCAAGGCCCAATTGTTTAAATGGTCTTCGAGAGGACTAAAACTTAATTGACCAAATTTTAAGAGCTCGATCGCCTGATATCCGATTCACTGGTTGCCCAAACAAGTTATGCAGCACACTCCAACAGAAACTATTGAGCAGCATATCCTAGGACTACTATACAGTACGTCCTAGGTAAGGCAACTCTTGTTTCTAAACCGGTGAAAAATCACAGACATCTTTCGACAAATATGGCTACCACAACAGACTAAAGGATTGACTGTCTGATAATCAACTGCACCTAGACAACAAGGGGCATGTAGTACAAGCCCCTAAGAACACCCAAATATGAAAAGGGCAAGGAGGCCCCGAGATATGCATAAACGAACATTCCCCCTACTCAACTTCTTCTTCTCCATTCTCTCCTTGTTTAAAGCTCTCAATTCTCTCAATTAACTTAAGCATTGAAGTATACTTCGGGTCCAATGCTTCTCTAACCTTTTCTTTGTGTTCTAGGTCTCGTCTCCACTGCAAACTTGGCTAGCGTTCCTAAAAGAGACATCACCAACATCACCAATAATAATAAGCGCTCGGTTTTTAAAAATTTTAAGCTGAAGTTGCGTGATGGAATATATAGGGCTTGTGATTCATATATATATATATATATATAAAAGAAATAAATTCGGTCAATTGGGGGATAAATGAAAGTATGGATCAAGGAGAGTCGACATTTGAGAAGTCGCCATCGATATCCCAGTTGCTGGGCTTATCAAAACATTACCCTCCTTGCTTGCTTCCTTAGATAATGCATAAACTCGTTGGTTCAAAGTTTTTGGCTCAGAAATGATCATCATCACCGTTGGACAAAAAGCCCCTCCCAACTTATACTTCGAATAATATTCACGAGTCTAGCTAAACTCTCTAACAGATAAAAGTAAGAAGAACCATACTGCTTTAATATTTTGGAGACAGGTGTAATCGTACTGCCTATACAAGCCTTACTTTGCATTACCAAATTTAATCAAATTTTAATGACAGTTAAATGAAATAAATAAAATTATATTAAATTTATATTTAATACACTCATAACATTTATTTTTATATATTATTTATAATCCAATGATGTTAACTCATTAAAAATAAAATTATTTATATTTATTTTTAAATATTTTAATGAGATGACATTCAATTCAATTATAATGTATAAAATTGTGCATTAAATATAAATTTATTTAAATTAATAAACAAATTGTGGATGTAATTACGATGCTAACTAATTGTTTCAGCAAGTAAACAATTACATCATTATGCAACATGGTTCTCTTCTAGTACTGGAGCAATGTGCAGCAATAAAGACGGAGGAGTTAGTCCGATCTTTTGTTAATGGCTAGAATCATTTTATTTTATTAATTTTTAGTACTTTCATCTGTAACATTCATGTATAGAATTTGATTATGATTTACTAAAATTATATACTTCTATATATATATATATGATGATTAAAAATGTATTAAAAATAATTAATAAAAGAATAGTGAAGGAATCTTAATCCGAGCTTGTTAGGTGGAAGATTGGGGGAAATTAAAAAAAAAAAAAAAAAAAAAAACTCTAAGCAGATAGCAACGCCGTTGTGTGATGATGTTGGATTTCAACTCTCAAGTCTTTTCCAAGTCTTCAAAATTGACAGATCTGTCAAAGGAATAACCAAAAGAAAATACTGGTAACTAAAGTAATGCAGCAACTAAAACAGCCTTTAACTAACATAGATTAGGTATTAATGAAAGATGCTGGCTAGTTAGAATCAAAGAATAGAGAGCATCTGCCATTGACGGAAAAAAAAAGGGAAAACAGAAGGTGAAATTAGCTGTCATGTGACTGACTCTTACTCGTGTCTCAACCCCATGTGAGAAGGATACCTTTTCTAACAATATCTGCAAAAAAAAACATCAGACCGCGCACACACAAATAATAATAATAATACTTTGACCCTTCAATGATCCATCGACCGCTATCCCGGCTATCAGGTTGAGAATAGCTAAGGTTAACTTTAGTTTACTATAATAAAATAATTATTTTATAAAAATAAAATAAAATAAATATAATTTAGTTTAATAAAATAAAATAATATAAGATTTGATATTTAAATTTTTTAAAGTAATTTTTTATTTTATTTAAAATTAAAATAATTATTTAATGAGAGATTGAAAATCACTATCTAATGATTTCTTAGAATAAAATAATAATAAATTATTTTACGAAATAGTCATTCAATGAATTAAATAATTATATAATTATAATATGCTGAAATATTACTATAATAAAAATTTTATTATAACGGTAGTGAAGTGTTGAATATTTATCCTAAAAAAAAAATTGAATATTTTACTTCATTCATTTTTTTATTTTTTATATTTGAATGTTATGAATTTAAATATTAAAATTATTATATAAAATAGATTTAGATTAACTTTAAAAATATTAAATATAATTATATAAATAAATAATATAAAATAATTAAAATATTATATGATACAATATAATTATATATATTAAAATTTATATTATATAAATTATTTAATTTATTTTAAATATATAAATATAACGTACATATATAAATTATTAAATTTATACTTAATCAAAGATTCAAAATATATTCAAAAAGTGTCCAAGTTCACCCACCCGAGTAGCGGACCTCGAGGTTGGGGTTCGAGCCAAAGCAAAATATAAAATAATAATAAGTGAAGGAAGAGAAACACTTCCGTCCGTAGACTACGGTCACGCTGTCCTACTTGACCAAATAAGGTGGAAGGTTTAAAGAAATTTCGACGATAAACCATATTGAGTGGATTTTAATTAATGATTTTCTCCTCCTTTTCTTTAAAGAAGACGCCCCTTCATTTAAAGAAGAAAAGGGGGGAGCCCTTTTTCTTTTCCAAAGGATCATTGTGTCGAACAATGTCGCTGTTGGCGTATCTTCCACGAACCTAAAGGTAGTTGGTAAAATTGCATTTTTTGACCAAAAAGGCTGACTTATAGGTTGACTCGGTCTCACGACATAAATCTCCGAAGCTTCGGCTTCCCATCAAAGCCAATCAGCCAAACGTGCTAGTCTGCTGGAGTTCCTGGCTTTTTTATTTCATCCTTTTCCCCAAACTTTTACTAATCTCATTTTCTTCTTTCTAGTCTCAAAGCTCGAAATGAATGTTAGATTTCCATCTTCGGCTCTTGTTGAAGCAGGAAAAAGCTGTTTTCAAATGAATTTTCAGCGGTGGCAGTGAGGAAACTAGGGAAGCTGTGCCACACCGACATAGTTTCGGTCGGGCCAGTAAAAGAGCCAGAGAAGAAGAAAGAAGAGCCCAAGAAAGAGGAGCCGAAGAAGCCAGCAGAACCTAAGAAAGATCCCCCAAAAGAAGTTATAGTACCCTACTATCCTCCAATGGTATATCACCCTCCGATACCCACATACTATCCTCCATTACCCGACTATTACACCTCTGGTAGATGCGTCGAGGGTGATAGAGCTGGTTGCGTTATCTGTTAAAATGCTGTTATTTTATGTACTTTATCACGTGTGGATGAATATTTGTTGATTTATTTATTTTAAATATATAAATATATATTTTAAACATAAATAAAATTAACGAAATGTATATTAATTAAATTTGCATTAACGTATAAAATATGTTCCGTATCAAATTATATCAAATTATTATAAAATTTATTGTTTAATATTTATGTAAAATTAATTATAAAAAATTAAAATTTAATGTAAAATTTAATTATTTTTTAATTTATATCATATGAATTGGTAATCGTTTTAAGATCATTGAAAAAATAAAAACTTTCAGAGATAAAAGTAATTTCGTATAAATTTAGCTTTTTTATATTATTATCAAACTAATTTGCTTAATAAAGACGATTTAATGAAAACAAACTTCTTACATTTTATTTAGATAAAAAAATTATTTATATTGATAATTTAAAAGTATAATGAATAAAAATAACTATTATCCTCAGTTTAAAAAAATTATTTACATCCATCTTTATTTATATTATTATAAATACAATTTCTACCTAATAGGATGGTTAGAGGTGTAAAATGGTTTGGAGCCCTTTGTAAGGACTGCAATGATAAGTACAAAAGTTTACTTCTATGTAATGGGACAGAAATGTAGCCACCATAAATCATACACTGCCCGCCCAATTGCCCCTCCAGCCAGCTTCCCGGAATGACACGCTCATCATGGTCGACCCCCGGAACATTACTGGTGAGTTCCAACCGATTAAATCAAGAATAGAAAGCTTTAAAATCGACAAGCTAAGCACAGAACCAGACAGAGAGACTCTTGATTGCATTTTCAATCATTTTAACTTCTGTTTGTCGTTGGATTTCGATTATGTATCACTATCTTATGGATTCAAATGACCGTAGATAAAAAAAGAAAAAAAAAGGGAGGTAAATTAAAAGGATAATTAATAGAAAAATAGTAAAAGGAATCTTAGCCCAACTTGTTATAGTAGAAGGTTGGAAAAAAATAAATAAATAAATAAATAAATCGAGAACTCTAAGTACGTTACAAACTTGCAGAGGGCTGGAATTTACTTTAAACTAGAATTAAGCCCGCTTCCTCGGGTTTTTAAATATTTTTAATTAATTAATACTCATAAATTATTAAATAATTATTTTTTTTAATTTTAATAATATTAATATAATTAAATTTTGTTAATTATAAAAATTGAATTCTGATAATTATTTATTTTTAAATTATGTAATACAAATGTATAGTTACTTGTATTTAAAAAAAAATATTTAACCTTTGTGTAGAGTGTATACTTTATTTATAAGAGTAAAAAAGGAAAAATAATAAATAATAAAACTGTGATTTTTGTTTTATTCTCTTTTGATAAATCTAAAACCAAAAGATGGAAAAAATTTAAAAAAAAAAAAAACCCTTAGTGGCAAGCAAAGGAGTTTTAACATGTGTGTCATTAATATTATTATTAAAAAATAAAATAAAATAATTTTTTAATTTTTTAAGCTAATCGAGTATAGATCTTAAATTAATACATTTGTTAAACCCTTATAAATACATAATTTAACAATAAAAAAATAAAAATAATTAATAAAGATTTTCTTTTTTTTTTCCTGAGTGAGTCCAAAGTTATCATAAATTAATTCACCAGTAGACTTGACAATTCGTATGTTTTATAGTATCATCATTGAGTTTAACGTTTTTTTTTATATTTATATCAATTTTGATATATTTATAACTTGTATTATATAGATTTTAAGAAAGTATTCATTTGTAGTGTTTTTTGATTATATATATATCATATTCGTGTAATCGTATTAAATATTATCAGGTCTATCTACAAGTGAATGTGTGGACTAACTATTTCAAATATATCATTTAAAATAAAATAAAATTTTTATTTTAACTTTTTTTGCACTAGTTGAATATAAATTCTGAATTGATCTGCACGTTAATGTACAGATAAATATCTTTAAATATATTATTTAAAAATAAAAATAACTCAAAACTAAAAAAAAAATTGATAAAATAAATTTGTTTTTAACTTTTTCACTTGAGCGGATTGGACGTGAATTCAAATCGATCTGCGATTAAATGTTTGATCTAATCTTTTTAAATATATCATCTAAAATTAAAAATGATTCATAAAATAAAATTCTTATTTGAATTTTTCTAAATGGGTTAGATCTTAAATTGATATACGAATTAATATATGGATTAACTTTTTAAATATATCATTTAAAATAATAAAGATTAAAATAAAAAACTAAAAATAATTAATTAAATTTCTTTTAATCTTTTTCCTCTAATTGATCAAGTTTGGATCCTAGCTCAATAAAAGAGTCAACGTGCGAATCACTTTTTCTAAATATATTATTTAAAAATAAAATAATAAAAAATTTAAATATAAATATCTAAGAAAAACAATAAAAAAATAATATAAAGTATAAAATAAATATATGTTAAAATATGAATAAAATGAATATACATATTCAAATCTGTTTTTCCCTTTTCTTTTTTCTATATATGATAATATTTAACATAATTATACGAATGTAACGCACATAAAGTTGAAAAATATGATACGATATATATATATTTTTAAAATATATTAATATTTTTTATAAACGTAATAAAATTGATATAAATAAAAAAAACCTTAAATATAATTATAATATAATAAAATATATAAATATAATACGAATATATAAATTATAATATCTACTTTCTTCTCTTCATAAACAAACCAAATATAAAATAAAATTAAAAAAAAAAACCTAAAATATTTACAAAAATATCACTTATTTTCTTTAAAAACATTTTCAAAACACGAGTTGAGTCTCTTTGAGACTCAAAGTTCATAATATAGAAAGATTAAATAAAAATTTCATTTGTTTCTGTCATTGTATCATATTAAATTGACGGCTCTGATAAGGAAATAAAAATGAAATTATTACTAAAAAATTGCGCTCACTAAAACAGGGTTCAACCAGCAGAGATTGGGTATTTAATGGAAGATGCCGTTACAATCAAACAATATTAGAGCATCTTCCGATGAACGGCAAAAAAAAAAAAAAGAAAAGAAAAGGTAAAATTAGCTGTCATTTGACTGACTCTGACTCCTGTCTCAACTCTCGACCCCATCGGAACTTCTTTTATAATTTTAACAATAAAATATCAACCCACACTCATTAAAGAAAAAAAAACAAAGGAGCAATATCTTGGCCCTTCCAAGATCCGTCGTCCACGACCATCTCTCTCTCTCTCTCTCTCTTGCCAAGAAGGTTGAGAAGTGTTAAATGAATACTCATTAATAGTGCTTTCGAGCCAAGTAAAATATACCCAACAGAAATGGTTTTTTTTTTTTTTTTTTACATTTATTTCCATTGATCACTCGACCAGATCTTCTTCTCACACGTGATTGAGAAAGGTAGACAATAATCCACGTAAGCCTTCAAATTTTGAGATTTTATTATTGAAACTAAATATTCAGCACTCTCTCTCGTCTCTACTAGCATATCCAATTACTGGTCTCCATGTCAGCCTTTTGTTCCAAATGAATGACGAAGTTGTTAATTAACAAAGTAAAGCTGGGGCCCTGAAGGCGTAAACCTGGCACACCTAGCTCGGCCAGACTCCAATTCATCCAACGTCCTAGCGGGTTGCCCCTCCCTCGAGGCTGGGGTCGAGCCCAGCTTTGCAAAAGGAAAAAGACAAGAACAATTATAAGAGAAGGAAGAGAGGCACTCCCGTGCGTAAACTACCGTCGCGGTGTCCAACTTGACCAACCTGGAAGGTTTATAGAAATTTCGTCGATAATCAATATGAAGTGGATTTTAATTAATATTTTTCACTTCCTTTTCTTTAGATAAGAAAATGAAAGAAGTCTTTTCTTTTTCAAAAGGTTGATTGAGTCGAACGATGTCGTTTACGTTGGCGTATCTTCCACGAACCTGAAGGTAGTTGGCAAATTGCATTTGTTGACCAAAAAGGCCAAGACCCATCTGTATCATTCGACTTAAAAATTGACTGCGGCTCACTATATAAGTCAACGAAGCTTCAGCTTTCCACCCAAGCCAAAGGTGCTAGTGTGCTAAAGTTCCTTTGCACTTTATTTCATCCTCCCCGTCTCCTCCCCTGTTACCAATCTCGTTTTCTTCTTTCTATTTCCAAAGCTCGAAATGAAGGTTAGATTTCCATTTTTACCTCTTGTCGTAGAAGCAGGAAAAAACTGCTTTTAAGTGAATTTAATTTTTTGTTGTAGGAGTAACAAATATGCTCTGATTTAAAGTTTTTTTTTTTTCGTTTAGATTTTTGAGTCTTATTTGATCGAAATATTAACAATAAATGTTTTGTTTTGTTTTTTTTTTTGACAGAAAGTTGTGTTGAAATTGGATTTGCACGATAGCAAATGCAAAAAGAAAGCTATGAAGATAGGCTCTGGGCTTTCAGGTATTGTATTTAATTGTAGTTTCGACTCTGTTTTATGGGAATTGAAAGACCCTTACTTTAAGCAAATTTCCTTGCGAACTACGAGATCTTTCCAACGTCATTAATTGAAACCAACCGTAAAAAACCCAGATCTGGAAGCTAGGAAAAAAAAAAAAGCTTAAAAACTGATAATTTTTTTGCAGGGGTTGATTCAGTTTCCATGGACAAGGACCAAAAACTGACACTGACAGGAGACATAGATCCAGTGGAGGCAGTGAGAAAACTAAGGAAGGTGTGTCACACAGAAATAGTTACGGTCGGGCCAGCAAAAGAACCAGAGAAGAAGAAAGAAGAGCCCAAGAAAGATGAGAAGAAAGAGGAGCCAAAGAAGGCAACAGAACCTAAGAAAGGTAACCCAACGGAAGTTATAGTACCCTACCCTTATTCAATGGTATATCAGCCTCCAATGCCCGCATACTATCCTCCAGTACCCGACTATTACACCTACGGTAGAGCCGTCGAGGAAAATCAAGCTAGTTGCATTATCTGCTAAAATTTTGTTCTTTAGATATTGAAACAATTTTATAAATAGTTGGAAGTACTTAATAAAGAAGAAGAAGAACATCTTTGGATCAGTTTTTTTTTTTTTTTTTGTACAGAATGGTGGGTTGCTGTGGGTTAATTTGGAATCTGTCGAGTATTTTGGTCTACATATGTTGTTTCTTAAAGTAATAGAAATCTAAATTCCTATCAGTGTGTTTTGCTGATATTTTACTTCATTTCGGAATTTTTATGATTTAGACAAGTAATTTTGAATAAGCACACCCTTTTTTCATTTTTACCCTGCCTGAATTTTAACTTTTGTTCCATCACTTCGTGCTTAGGTAACACGGAATGTAATGAGATTAAAAAAACAAAAGGAACATGGAATATAAAGGAAATTGTACTAATGCAATTTTCCACAACAGCCAAGATTTTAATTAGACCTAGTAATGTTTTATAGGATTTTATGAATATAATTTGTAGAAGTTTAAAAAATATAATATGATAATATTATTAAAATTTATATAATATAAATTATAAATAAATTAAAATTAAATAAAATATAAAAAAATTTTAAATACGATTATAATATTATAAAATATATAAATCATTAAATCTAACCTTTATGTTCCTCTTTCGTTTATAAATGAAAGAAACGAAAGGCAAAAAATTTTTATATAAAAATAATAAATTAAAAAAATTATAAATATTAAAATTTAAAATTATTAAATATTTATTGATTATATAAATTAATTAAATTATATTTAAAATTCGCCAAACGCATGATTTAGCAAATCTATGATTCTAATTAAAATGCTATTTTTAATAACCCCAAATATATATATATATATATATATGTATATATATATATATAAAAGAAGTATTGTTCGATATGCCTTTTAAAAGTAGTTATTAAGAACTACTTTTCTTCGAAAGATCTGTCCATTTTTTGATTTACTCGATCATGTGTCGATTGGCTCAGACGTTGAAAAAAATGCAAAAGCTAAGCAAAATTCAACACGGTTTTTCCGTTGAAAAAGATTGAGAGTGGGAGGCTAAGCTTTTTTTTCTCGACACATTTTCATCTTTATCTTCAGTCATTCCTGCCTCGACGTACATGGTCGAAGCTGATATGATCAAACTCGGAAGCTGATTGTGAACTTCCGTCAATAACGACAGCAAAAATATCAGTTCCACCGTTGTCAATCCAAAGCCCACTTGTATTGATTATCGCAAGTGGAAGTAGTAAACTATGAGAAAGGAAATCAAAATCGACGTGCACAGACTAGAAAAATTAGAAAAAAAAAAAAAAAAGAAACCCTATTGTTATTTTATAACAATAATTGAGAACAATTAATTATAACTTATTGACCAAAGTCTAATCAAGTCATACAAGAAAATATATAATTTAGCCCTTCAATCAATACCTACAAGGTTGCAACAAATAAAATGGATCCCACTCTATTCCGTTCTTTTATTTTTTTAATAAAATTTTAATTATTATTTATAAATATAATTTTTATAATTTATGCGTATGTTATAGGTATGTGAATAATAATGATGAATATATTAAAAAATATTTTAAAAAAGTAATAAATAAGATTTTTAATCCATAAAAATCCCTGTAAATAGTAATGAGATGAGTATTGTTTTTTATATGAAAGTTATGTTCATTAATTTACCTCATAATTTGTGATTATTAAATTTTAAGAAAGCAATAGACAAGGTCAAACCTTCTGATAGAAGGTACTTTGATACAAATTTCAATTAAATTCAACCCAAAGCTTTTTGTAATTCTTTCTTACATTGAGTGAAGTAAAGAAACATCCAATAATAAAATTATCAAAAAAAAAGAAAAAATAAAAAATATTCGTATAGGAATATTTATGGAGAGTTTAAGCTACATAAATATATATATATATATACTTTTTAACATGTAAATTTTTGTAATAATTTAAAAAAATATATTATATGTTATTAGATTTTTAAAATGTTTTTTTAATTTTTATTATGGGTTTTTAAAAAATGTATAAATATTTTTAATATTCAATAATGAAAACAAGTTGAAGCTAGGAATTGGGGCCGTACATTAATTACTCCAACTCGAGGGAAAGCAGCCTGATGTCGATTGAGCCAATCGGCTGACCTCAGCAGCCTAATTTACTACCGCCCATCGTTTTCTGCTTTCGACAATGCAATGCAACCCGATGGCGTTGAGCTTCTTCCGATCAAATAAAAGGATACTCTTAACTTTCCGGGTCCCAACTCGAAGACAAAGTCCCATAAGCAATCCGAGCTAGCGTTGATGTACGATGATGCACCCAAAAGTTACGAATAGTGTTAGTCAAGAATGGCAGCCATGGTGGCACATCATCCCACAAGTTTTACATTTTTTTGCAACAACTAAATAGGTGCCCTAATGCGACAACCGTGGCCAAAGGAACTCCCCAGGGAGACCAAAATTCTTGCCATCTCATCCCTCAACCACTACCTGGGGAGCTTGTTGGTCGTCACTGTTGTTTTTGGGCTTTTTGATGGCGGCGTTTTTCTTTTCGTAGTGGCTGGTGATTTCTGGAACCAGATAATCATTAATGAAAACACGTAGTTATATAAAATCTATCACTTTAAATCATGATTTAAAATTATAATTAATTAATTATATTATAATAATTATAAATGATAT
>JBBYHM010374072.1:0-17387 GCA_038381775.1 Adansonia rubrostipa
AGGTTACGAATTTTAAGTGCCTCCTCAAAATAGTTGTCTTGGTTCATATCAATAGTTTGAACAGCATCACCGCGGGCAAGGATAAGGGCATGGTTTTGATTCTTGGGTTTGCCCTCTCCAAGGTCCAATGGACCAGGCAATTTGATTCGATAGATTTCCACTTCCCTTTGTAATTGCTGGTCATACATATCAAGAACAGAGTAATATTCCATTTCATCCTCTTTATTCTCTAATGAAATCTGATCAACATAAGAAATTAGAAGGGCTTCATTGTGCTTCAATAGATCCATGGTTTCCTCAGCATGAGGATCCTCTCTGGCCTTCAGTTTCCAATAATTCGGACAGGAAACTACATATGTATACTTCATCAAAGCAATCCCTGACTCATGGCCATTGAATAACAACCTCGCTGAAGGTAACTTGTTGGAGTTGAAACAGTCAAAACTGCCATCTCCCCCTATAAAACCATGTTCTCCTTCCTCTTCTCTTCTAGTAATATCCATTTTCGATAACGAATCAAGAAAAGCTGGCAGCTGTAGAGCTCGATGATAGTACATCATTCCCCTGACAGTGCATGCAAGTCTCTGACCTTTATAAGATGCCCAAAGCCTCAGATCTCTCAACTTGGTTGTCCATATCTCATCAGATGTTACCATTCCCTCTCGACACATTCTTTCAATGAAAATTTTCCACTCATCATCATAAGTGGTTTGCAAATAATACAAGATAGAAACCCCATCTTCGTTCTTAGTCTGGAGTGTTTCTTTGCTGTATAATACTCCTTGTTGAAAGGGGTAAGGACACTAAAAGCTATCATCTTCTCCACTTGAGAAGCACGAGGCATTTTCATAAAAAGTGAGTTGCCAAAGAAGGCAAGTCGACGTCTTCCCTCAACATTAACAGGAATGGTATGCGTCGAGTCCCTAGTGGTAAGAATTGTATTCAAGCGCTTAATTTTCATATAGAAGTTCTTATTCCTACCAGGATCTGGCAACTCAATCGCATTTTCAAATAAAACTCTGACGATAGCAGTTTGATTTCGAGGACCAAATCCATTCTCCCTCAACCAGTCTGTAGTCCTCTACTCTTTAAAGAAGTCATGAACAATGATTTCATAAAGGACCTACTGTCGTCATATGGTCCGGATACGAATTTTGATCAGCCCGACTTAAAATGGTGAATGTATTTCTTGTTAATATATATATCTTATAATTTTTTATTTCAATTTAGGGACCATATATTTATTATAGTATTATTCTTTATTTTTTTATGCCTGGGGACAGAGTTGTCGACATGAATCGCTCACTCAACTTAACTCTAAATAGTCGTTATGAAACGATCATTTATTTTGAGTCGCCACTAATCTTATTTTAGCCAGGTTAGAGTGGACACCTATCGGAGTTTGTATCTTTAGGATTTCAAAATCCATAAAATTAACTCTGAGATCTGTGCTCATATTAGAGATCGCCTGAAAAAGTTCGAGAGTTGGTTACAATCACAAATAAGGATCGACCTTCTTGTGATACTTGGCAATCGGTACCATATTAATCGTATGTTAAAATAAATTTGATTTTTATTCAATTTCAACATTTGATATTTAATTAAAATTTTCATAATATTTTATTAAAGCAATTTATTATTTCGAGAATGTCAGGTTTTAATGTTTTTGAAATCAAAATTTCTTTCATATCCTCTTGAAGAACCAAAGAGAACACAAAGATTTTTATTATTCTCTTTCGTACCCTGAGGAAAACCTGTGGAATACGAAAAGTTTTACTTTTGCAAAAATTAAAAAATCCCGACTTCCTATTTGAGAAGGATATCTCGCTATTAAAATAATTTGTAAAATTCTTCACATATTTTGATAGGGATCCTACGTATTAATTTAATTAGGAGACATTGGCTTATTTATAAAAACCTGATTTTATCAAAAGTACGGACCCTAAGACCTAAAAATGGTCCAATATGACAAATCTATTCTTAATGTGTACTTTCGACGAAAAAGTATTTTAGTATTCACATAGGACTTGGTTTTAATATAAAATTATAAAAATACCCTTAGGGTATACTTTTGACATAAAAGATCTTGGTAACCCCTAAAGGCCTAAAAAATGCTAGTATTCACATAAGACTTGGTTTTAATGCAAAATTATGAAAATACCCTTAAAATATACTTTCGATGTAAAAGATCTTGGTACCCCTAAAGGCCTACAAAATTCTTGAAAAAGGGCGAAGCTATCCTAAATATGCACTTTTAGCCTAAAGCATCCTAATGCATATCTAAAACTAGACTTGAAGAAAAATTACGAAAATACCTTTAGGATATACCTTTGACATCAAAGTATCCCGATAATACTTATAGACCTTAAAATGATCTAGGAAGGCTAAACTAATCCTAAAAATTCACCATTGACATAAAAGCATCACGATAAAGAATATTACCAAAATGCTTCTATGGTATACTTTCAACGTAAAAGTATTTCAATAACCCTAACGAGCGCTAAAATAATGAGAACTAGATGAACCTATTCTAAATATGCACCTTTGGCATAAAAGCATCTCGGTTACTATCTAGGACTCGATTTTAGAAAAATTATCAAAATGCTCCTGGGGTATGCCTTCGACGTGAAAGTATCCCGGTACTCTAGTGGACACTAAATGACATTAGAAGGCTAAACTAATCTAAAAAATTCACCCAGATCAAAAAATTACCAAAATGCCCCTAGGATATACCTCTAATGTAAAAGTACCCGTGTAATCCTAAAGAACTTAAAATTGATTATAAAAGAATAAACTAAACCTAAATATTCACCTTCGACATAAAAGTATCCCGATGAAAAAAATTATTAAAATACCCTTAGGGTATACCTTTGACGAAAAAGTATCTCAATAACCCTAAAGGATCTTAAAATGACCTTAGAAGGCTAAACTAATCCTAAATATTCATCTTTAGCATAAAAGCATCTTGTGAGAAAAATTGCCAAAATGCCTCTAAGGTATACCTTCAATGTGAAAGTATCATGGTAACCATAACGAGCGCTAAAATGATGAGAACTGGATGAAACTATCCTAAACATCCACCTTTGGCATGAAATCATCCCGGTTACCATCTAGGATTTGGTTTTTGAAAAATTACCAAAATGCTCCTAAAGTATACCTTTGACCTGAAAGTATCCCGGTACCTTAATGGACACTAAAATGATGAAAAGTAGATGAATTTAGTCTAAATGGAAAAGCTAAAATTTCAAGTTTAAGTTAAAATGCAAAATTTGCAATCAAAGCCCCTAAATTTTTAAAAATTACATTTATTATCTTTCGAAAAATCGAATAAATACGAAAAGTTTTAAAAATTTATGTATCCCTACGAAAGGCCATAGAAATAATACAAATCTTTAAAATTGGTAAACTGTCCATTGTGCCTTCTAAATGTGAAATTTGCTACTTAGTCCCTAAGCGTTATAAAATTTTTATTTTAGTGCCTACATAATAAAATACCTAAAAAAATCATAAAAATCACATGCAAATATGAAAAATACAGCAAAATACCAACAAAGCTTTGGCCAAACACTTTGGCCTTAAAAAAGTATATTTCTAGAATTTACTAAATGACCCCTAACTTTGTAAAATTATATTTCAACCCCTATATAATAAAATACCACAAAACATCATAACAAATCATCAAACCAGCAAAGAATCACCAAAAAAAATGTGACATAAATGTGTACAAAGGTTCGGGCAAACACTTTTAGCCATAAAGCATAATTTTTCATTTTTTGCAATTTAGTCCCTAAACTTCCTAAAATTGCAAAATGACCCTTTAAAGTGTTAAAAATGCCTAAATCATGTTTGCAAACACAAAAAATTAATTTCCATACAGCCATGAAGCTCTGGCCAAGCAAGAATGGTTCTTAAAAAAATTCAATATTTTACAATTTAGTCCCTATGTTTACTAATATTGCAAAATGGCCTAAACAATAAAAAAAAACATTAAAAAAATCACAAAAAAATAGGCATAAAATCATCATTTAAAATTTCAATCAGATTTGGCCAAAATGGAAATCATGAAATATATGCATTCTTTGATATAAAAAAAAAATCATGAAAACAAGCATAAATAATTATTATTAAACTTAAATAAAAGTAAAATCATAAAATAAATATACTAATATACTAATCAATATATTAATTATCAAAATAACATAAAAAAATAATTTAAACATCAACATAAACACAACAAAACCAAAATCATAACAACAAGAATAATATTCTATAAAAAAAAAATCACAACAAATACAAAAAATTTCTATGTTATCATGTTTAGCCTTTCAATGTGGATGAAAATCTATGAGCGTTAACATGATTTTGACTCACAAAAAATGAAGAATCAAGAGTAAAAATTAACACAAAAAAAAAAAAAAGAGAAATTTGGTTAAAAAAAATCTACCTTGAATGCTTGAAAAACATGAGAAAAGTTAAGTAATTTAATTGATTTTTAGGTTTTTGGCTTAGGAAAGCCATTAACCTTTCATGGAGGCTTTCTCTCTTTGTTTTCTAGAGAGAGGATCAGCCAAAATGGTGAAGAAAAAACCTTGGCCATTGGCTTCTCCCCCATTCTACCACATTCTTTTTTTATTTTATTTTTCTTTATTTTTTTGTTTAATATCAAATTGACTTGATGTTTAATTGATTTTGATTTTATTTAAATTAATTGCTTTTGTCATTTAGTGGATTATTTCATGCATGACATCAATAAAATCTAGATAATTTTGAAAGATATTTATATAATCTATAAAATTATATCATAAACATTAATTAGAATGATTAAATTGTAAAAATTAAAAATTATGCATTTGAAATAAAATTTCATATGATTAATTTAATTTGACGTAATAATAAAAACAATTTTTATGTACAATTGAAAAACATTAAAAATAGCAAACTCGTAAAATTTTATGAGAAGAAAACCTTTATCAGGAAAAATTGCTATATGTAAAAATAAAAAATTCATAAAATAAATTAAAATTTTTAAAACTGATTTAATATTATTTAAATAATAATATTTGAAGAAGTTTACAAATTATAAACTCAAAAAAATTCTATCAAAAAATTTATGAACTATAAAACATATATCTCTCTTATACATTGGGATTTTACTCCTTTTTTTTTTTTATTTTAGGTAAAATAATGGCCCATGCAGCAAGATAATTTATCCATACCCTTTGCTTTGAAAAGTTAAACACTGTTGGTTCTTAATTATGTTGAAAAGTCATAATTAATTTCATTGGTTGGCAAAATGTTTGAAAAGTTAAAATTTTATTTAAATGGTTGGAAAATTTGTTTTAAAGATCAACCAAATTTTATTTGTTTGGAAAAACCTAATAATAAATTCTATATGGTAAAAGCCTAATTGAAATTTTTTTCATGCAATTAAAAGGTTAAAAATTATTCATGTACAAAAATTTAATAGACAATTCCATATGAAAAAATTAATTAAAAATTCTACATGTGAAAATTTTAATTAGAAATTCCATATTTAAAAGTTAAATTAAAAATTAAAAATTCTTTATATGGGTAAAAAGTTTAACTGAAAAATCTATATGTTGAAATTTTAATTGAAAATTCCATGTGTAAAGATATAATTAAAAAATTCAACATGTAAAAAGTATATTAAAAATTCCATTTCTAAAATGTTTAATTAAAAATTAGCATTTGTAAAAGTTCAATTAAAAATTCTATAAAAATTCTATAAAAATTCAATTAAAAATTCTATATGTAAAAATTTTAATTGAAAATTCTATATGCAAAAATTCTAATTTAAAATTTTATTTATAGAAATTTACTTAAAAATTCTATAAATATAAAGGCCAATGTAAAAAGTTTAAAAATCCTATTTGTAAGGAGTTTAATTGGAAATTCTATGTATAGTTTCACAAAAATTCTACATATAAAAAGTCTAATTGAAAAAAAAAAACTTTAATTCTATTAATGAACAATCTATATAAAAGGTCCTACTTTTTAATTTGAAATTCTAAGAATTTTGATTAAGAAAATTTCAAATAAATAAGAATTTTATTAGAAGTCCTAATGAAAATCAATTAAAAATTCTACAAGGAAAAAGTAAAATATATATTTAAACTCGTGTACCACATATATTTCGGCCTTAGCTTCTTCAACCAATTTGGTGAAAGTTGATTTTTTTCAACCAATTTGATTAAAAGTTCATTTTTTTATTTTGACCAATTTCGACTAATTCGTCTTGATTTTGACTTTTTTGACTAGTTATGACTTGATTATATCTGTTTGACTTTCTTGACCAAATTTGATCTAGGTTTATCTTTCAAAGCCTTATTCTTATTCATAACCAATTGGGATTCTAGGATTTTTTTGGTCTTTAGACCTCAGAAAAATAGGATTTGGGGGCTTAAAGGGAAAAACGTTCTTGTCAGAGGTTAAGGACTGGGCACGATTTACTTAAAGGGGTCCAAATAAAATTAGGTGTCTGCAAGTACCCATCTTTGGCCATTACTGAGTAGCAAGAATCGGGAAAAGACTACAAAAACCATTTTGTCTCATAAAGTTTATTTTTTGAATTGATAATTTCACTAGGCTTACCTTGAACTAGCTAGATTAGGCTTAAAATCTAAAATGCTAACTTTGCTAAACTTGTCCCATACTAGCTACATTAGGCATATTCATTTAGGTGCCAATTTCACTAGATTTAACCTTGCTAAATATGTTGGGCTTAATCTCATCAAATGCCAACGTCACCCAGCTTACACCATGGCTAGAAATGATTGGCTTAATCTCCTTTGTATGCCAATTTCACTAAGCTTGTCCTAAGCCTACTATGTTGGGTTTAAGCACATTTAGGTGCCAATTTCATTAGACTTAATCTAACAAAAGTATGTTGGGCTTAAAGCCTTATCTAAAGTGCCAATTTCACTAGGCTTGTCACGAGATAGTTACAATGGGCTTACAATTGGCTTAAAATCTCATCTAATCCTTGAAAATGTTCATCTTGCCAAATTTTCTCACATGATGTTTGAGAAAGTGCAGATATCTGAAAATGATGCAAATACTGATACTTATACGTGATGCAAGTTCTTCCTTAAATAATACAGGTGCAAATGTGAATGTAAGCATATGTTCATTATCTTTTCTTATGGATAAATTATGCCATCTTGTTAAATGCATTATTTAATGCCATATGGAAAAAAGGCTAACATGGTTGATTATCTCCCTTTTTTTCTCTAGTTGTCGGTAGGGCTTCATCATCTTGTGCCTTATCCTTACTTATTCATTCACTTCCAAAGGTTTTCTTATTTGTGAAAACATATGACAAATCCCTAGTAGTGGTCTCATGCTTTCGGCCTGTTACTTGCCATGACAAAATCTTTGCTCATTTTGACTCCAAAGTCTTAGGAATATTTTGGCTTTTCTTGAAAAGATACCAAATACAAAGTTAATGTTCATTAATTCATGATTGAAACTCCCCTAATTTTATGCAATTGGAATAAAAGCTTTTATTCCCTTGCTTAAGGCATTTTTGTATATCAAATCTCATTTATCAAAAATTACCTCTATGGCAGTTATGGAAAGGTCTAAATTCATCTGACTTTTAAGATTTATCAAACAATATCATTTGTTATTCTAGCTTAGGATAAAATTCCACTATTTACTTAGAATTTGTCCAATCCGAAAGCCATAGGACTTAATAACAAAGTTGCCTCAAACAAGTATTCTGCAATACTAAGGATAATGGACATGCCATTTTCGCAACCTTAAAACATGTGATACTAATTTTTTTTTAACAATCGGTGATCACTATTAAAGGCATCTCTAGTGGAGTAAGAAGTCAAACTTGAAAGGTTTGAGTGGTTTAGTGCAGCAAGTTCAATAGGTTGATGGAACGAGGTCAAGGGTTGGAATAACAATGGTCGAAGGTTAAAAGTTTCACAACTTGATAAGGAAGAGAATGTCGATGTTCCTTTACTCGGATTCTTTGAAAGACAAATAACTAGATTACAACATTTTTTTGGTCTCTAAATAAGATAGTTTGATAGGTGTTAATCTTAGTCAATGACCACCAATTCCTAAAAGGTTATTTTGGAAGGCAATTGGGTAGGTATTGGTATTAGCTAATGGGCATTAATGTTCAAAAGGTTTTCGTGGAAGGCATTCTAATAGATCTTAATTTGAGCCACAAGTGTATGTCGAAAGGTATGAAAACTTGAACACCTATTTCAATCTTTGAGTGATATTGGCATCCTAAGGTTTTCAAAGGTTTTAGATGTCCCTTAGTCAATAAAGGAAGGGCGTTTTACTCTTTGTCGATGTCTTCATAGTTTTTAGGTTTGCTGTAAACTCCCATTTCTTTTAGGTTTTCATACTTAGAGTCTTATTCCTTTTCAATTTCCTTTTTTTGTTTTTGATTGCCTTATTATGTTTTTGAAAACTCAAAACTCATTTGTAAAGTATAAAAATTTCTTGGAAGTTAGCTCATTATTTCAAATAATTGTGTCTAATCAAAATGGTCTTCAAAAGGTACGCATCGTAGGCTAAGATTTAGGGTTAAAAAATGGATAAAAGGCTCAAATCACATGTTTAAGGGTAATCAAATCAAGGATCGATTTTTTTCCATAAAGAGTTTTATCATTTTTTTTCCCACAAATCTTGCACTTTTACTGCCTAATCTTTTTTCCTTTTTTTTCTTTTTTTTTCTTTTCTTTCACTTTTTGTTCCTAATTAAAAATCATTGTAGTTGTCAACATTTTTTTCTTGGCTATCCTGTCATTTTTTCTATGGCTACTATAGATGTATATTCGTTTTATCGCAAAACATTGTTTTTTCTTTCAAAGTTGCCACTCATAACCCTTTTTTTTGGCTTTGGTTGCTTTGTTTGGTTATGGTTTGATTGCTTTGCTCGGTTCATGTCTAATTAATTTTTTTCACTATTTTGCTATTTTTCAGATAATTTTAACAAACTCATTTAGTGTTAACATTAAGATTTAAGTTGAATTATAGAATTTCTTTTACTAGTAATTTTAGTTGAACATCTCTGACTTTATACGTTTACTAATTCTCTCTGGTAAGATTTTTTTTCTCAATAAATTTTGCATCTTATTTGTTTGAGTTGTTAGGTTTTTATGTCACTAGGACTATCACTATAAATATGCTCTCCCAAGGTTTTTTCCTTTATGGTGTTGTAAACTGTAAATACCTTATTTTGTTCAGGCTAATTTTTTAGCAACCTGGGGCATGGACGTGAGAGGGGGCGATGATCGCCAGGCGACGTGTACCATTGATCCAAAACTCGATTTTAACTCATTTCTTTGCATAAAAAAAAGATTAAAACCATACCAGATTACGAAGTTGGACTTTTGAATTACTTAAAACATTTTGAAGTCTAAATTAGATTAAAAAATGCCAATGTAACATGATAACCCTACTCCTCCTTAGTTTATTGACCAAGATCACCATCAGCCACCTTATTTGGTAAAAAATCATTTTAGCATTTAAACTAGCCACCTTATGTCCATCACACTGGCAGCAAGTTGCTCCTTACAACCACTCTATAGCCATTAAGCTGACATCACTTTGTCCTCCTTGAGAAATTACCAAAAACACCTCTAATTTGGCTCCAAAAAATGCTGGTATAATAGACCGCTTATATCTCAGCTAAGGGATTTTTTTTAGATTCCAGCTCATTTTCAGGTTCCAAATCACATTCACAAATCAAGAAAACCAAATCCCATAGCTCTTCACTCAGCACCCA
The DNA here is from genome assembly GCA_038381775.1 of Adansonia rubrostipa. Lineage (NCBI taxonomy): Eukaryota > Viridiplantae > Streptophyta > Magnoliopsida > Malvales > Malvaceae > Adansonia > Adansonia rubrostipa. The sequence goes on from JBBYHM010374072.1 coordinate 9,776, forward strand.
AAAATAGCCCCAAAACACTCACTCTCAACCACTACACATTCTGAAAATCACTCTCATCCATACCAGAACCAAAACTTCATTGTTTCCCTCTTTTTCTTGCTTATTAACAACAAGGAAAAGAGAGAAATTGAAGCCATCTCTGTTGCTCCAACTATTTGGCCAAAAATTGAAGTTTTATTGGTATAACTTCTTACTTTATCACTTTTATTTTTTGTTTTTTATCATCTTCGTCATTTTAGTGAGCGCTCTATGTTTTCATCACTCTCTTAGGATTCACATGCATTATTATGGCTTTTGGTTATGGTAGTTTAGGATTTGAAATGTTGTAACGCCCCTTTGGTGTGAAAAATGCCTCATTTTATCTTTATTATTTTGATAGCTCTTACTCATGCATTTTATGTCATATCCATGCATCTTGTTATGATTAATCCATGTATGAATCCTTAGCCTAACATATTCCAAGCGTATTTATGCATTAGCTTGCATCTTGTCATGAATCATTGTCATTTTTAGCATCCATAGCATTTTTTATCAAAGTGCATAACATTTTTGTTGTCTAGACCACTGGTAAAGTTAGCATTCCCATTCATGTTATGTGCCATCCCTTTGTATGTTTGTTGTCTTCTCCTTGTCAAAGTGCATGTTTGATTGTTGTAAAAAAAATTGATTCTCAAAACCCCCCAAGCCAAGCATGTTAACCTCAACCAATAAGGATTAGCGTGGACTTAGCATTTTCCCTAAAGTTAGTAAAAAAATGATCTAGAAAATTAACTTTTCCAGATCTAAAATCTTGATTAAACGAGCTCAAAACTTCTAATTTTCCAATGAAAATGGCCTTCTACTTGTTCCCTAAATGTTTTGCCTTATTTTTGAGTCAAAACCTTAGGTGGTATGATCAACGAGCTGTTTCATCATCCCAAATTACTTCAGGGCTATGCGAATGAGTTCGCGATGCTCATGCCACTCTTTCCCTTCAGTCATGGACATTCAAATGTCCATGACTCGAGTTTGGACCCGTAAACATAGAGAAAATAAGAAATATCCTCTGCTCTGCTTTGTCCCCTACTGGCAGCATCACTATAACAAATTGAAAATCACTTTAAAATCCAAAACAATTTTTAGTGAATTTTCTATATTTTTCTCTAAAAGTGTGTCAAAATATCTTCAAAACGAGTCTTGTTTACCCCCGGATCAGTCTGGATGAAAGAGTTATGGTTTTTTAAACCTAGACTGTCTAAAACCCCTAGAGTTAACAAAGTGCATTCTGGTTAGGCCCCTTAGGCCTGCTAAATGATTTTTACAAATCCATCCAACAATTTTCCTAAAATGTTCATGAAATTCCCTTTCTGGAAAGGTATTATTTGTAATTTTTTGATACCAAATGAGTCCGAAATAATTTTTCAAATTTTGACACACCTTTTTCCTTACATGCTCTGTCAATAGCATAATTGACCCAAATTTGAAATTTTATTTCCCTGGAAAGTGATTTTTTAGGATATTAGGGATATTTTTAGATTAACCCTTGTTAAGTTACCTTTCTGATGATATCTTGTCCATCTTCTAAAGCCTTTAAACCAATCAAGAATAAATTCAGAAAGTGGGATTACGTGATGTTGTACCCTATTCTCGATCGTGGTCAAAATTAAGTTGTTTTCTCAAATTTCATCTCGAGACATTCGAATGTCTCTTTTTCACCCTGATCAAACTTGAAAACATGCTTCGACCTCCTATAAGCTCGTATCAAGGCATGAATATATTTTACATCTTTACCATCCTCATTCATAATAATTTTTTTTGCAAAAAGTTGCCAAAATGCTCACTTATTTTCTAAATCATAAAGTTTTGTCAAATTAAGTTTTCCAACTTGACTTCTTTAAAGAGTGTCAGATAATGTCATTTTCGGGGATATTCCAACCCTAACCTTCTGAGGCGATACTCCAACCTCACTTTCCAAAATTGTCAAGAGTTAAAAATCTTCCTTTGTCAAATTATTCGTTATCTATGAGGATACTCCAACCCCATCTTTTCGAGGGGATACTCTAACCTTGTCTTTCAACTATAATTAAATTTTTCTCCTTCCTAGACTTCCATGAATGTGCCGAGAGTCAAACCTTTTTTTTTTAAAAAAATCTTGTTCAATCAAGAGACCTAGACATGTCTCACAAATTATCGATTCGATTATTCCTAGATAATCGATGCCAATTGCAAGATAAATTCCAATAGTCTATCTCTTCCCTTTATCATTACATTGAATGGTCCATGTTATGTTACTTCATTCGTTGCCGTACTAACGTGATTTCTTCATGATGATTGTTTGCATGCATGTTTTTGAAACATTTCCAGTAAAATTAAAGGTAATGTTCCGTGTCGGTATCTCTCTAGTGCCCAAAGTGGAATATTCTATTTTTCAAAGTAAAATCCAGAGGTCATTTTTATTAAAAATCTCTATATTCTCTATCTCTCCGGTGTGTATGAGATTAAATCTTTTCATTAAAATATGGATTTATATTTCTATAAAATTCATGCCTTAAAAGGGGGTTATATCGAAATAGTGATGAGTTAAGATAGAAAGAACCAAAATCGAGATAAGACATAGCTCGTAAGGTATCGATTTCGGTCATCACGAAGAGGTCCATGCCTCATTGTTTATAACCAACTTCCAAACCCAAACAGTGAATCTTCGTACTACGTAGACCATGAGATTGATCTTTTGAGTTTTATAACTCAAAACATAGGTTTCAATAGGCATCCGATCATGCCTAGCCCAAAATAATTGATGGAGACTCCAAGCATTGACCACTTCGTGATGGTCATCCGAGACTAATAAGACGAGCGATTCATCTTATGGTTCCCTTCACTATATCATGAGTCGAGAATCTATACTTTCTTGTTCTCATCATGTCGTGAAGGAAAAGTCTCAGTCAAGAAGACATTTCCTAGTCCGAAAGATATTTTATGTCGTATGCACCCATAGATCTCGGAGGATCCACCCTGAGGCATGTTGTGATAGCTTGGCGACTCCACTAGAGACTGTATAGAGAGTTAAGCCAATAAATAGTTATGTCTTACTAGGTTATCGCTTCTTGCAATTTTTGATCATTATTTAACTATGACATGATTGTCAGGATTATCTTATTTTTGAATAATTTTTAGTTTAATAAAAGTGGTAATACGAGAGAAGTAAAAAGGTTTGATCATTTTCCCATCACACACTGTGCACTTACATATGCATTAGAGTCCTGCCAAACTCCATGGCGTGGTTATAGCATAATCATTAGGAGGTAGTGAGCTATCCACCTTCATGAGTAACCCTTCATATAGGCATGGCAATAACTTCCCAGATGTAAATTACCTATGTCTCTCGTGAATAACCCTCTGCATTTGCATAGGGAAATACATCAACCGGATTAAACCCTTTTCGCCAAACCTGCGATGGGCCTAAGATTGAGGTGCCTTAGCTGTCCTTACCGAACAGAGGAGTGATTTGGACACCTATTTAGGTGTCAATATGAACCTAATATAGTAAGCCCTACGACCATGTCAAATAATACCAAAATACTGCTAGAATACTCAGAGAATAAAGTCACTCATGAAAACATTTATAACCTTTACTCTTAATTACCATAATTATGTAGGTGACAATGAGTATAAAATTATCATCTGCATCTACAATTTTATCATTTATCAAGGCATGCCATCGCGCTACCTGAACGATGGCTAATCTTTGTCTAAATAAGTGACGATGAGCAAAAACCATCGTTCGCAATGTCTTATGCTGTAAGCCATTATGCTATTCGAGTCACGGCTTAATGCACATCTACACTGTGGGGATAAACAAATATTACTACTGCTCGATTATTTTTCCATTAAAATAAGATATTAAATCACCTTATGAAGGGCAGATTGTATCCTGGCATGTTAAAAGGCTACCCGTTTCTCGTTTCACCACCTTGGTTGAGACATGTTATGAATATTTTGTTATGATGTTCTTAAATTCTTTATTTCCTTAGATTTGTCTCCTATATGTTCCACTAACTTATTTTCCCTTTGTTTCTGTTTTGGTGCATGCATCATCTCATCGTAACTATCATGACTATCGTTATTTTGGGATAATTATTCTGGTTCGGTGTTCAGCAAGGGGCATCATTTATGGAGCAATAGCTTATCTCCACTATAAAGTCCTTTAAAAACGTTAAAACATGGTCAGAAGGTTGCCAATGTCAAGATAGGGACATCTTAAAGCCCAACTACATTTCAGAAATGCATAAAGGGGTCAAAATCGATTTTCTCAGAATGATTGTTGGGAATTGAAGCTCATTTAGGACAGTTAAGATAATAATAAGAGAGAAGCCTTCACTAAAAAGTACGAGGATATAGCTTTCTTATTTTGAGTTCAGTTGAATGATGGCTTGCTGCGAGCAATGACACAGTTCTGGAATCTGGCCTACCAATGTTTCACCTTCAACCAACAAGATTTAGTCCCTACCATTGATCAGTACACAGCTTTACTCAACATAAAAAGGGCTAAGTCATACCGAATTTATTGCAAAGTGCTAACACCTCCTTCATTCAACAAAAGGCTGAGGCAAGTTCTTGTGGCGACAAAAGCATAGGTTGATAGTCATGTCAAGGTAAAAAGAAGCATCAAATACATCTCTTGGGTTAACTTGAAAGAGGACATGGTAAATCTTTTTTATCAAAAAAAGTTCAAGATGTCTGCGCTTTGGCAATCTACGGGCTCATTATTTTCTCGAAGACTCTGGGTTATATAGAAGCGGTAGTCATAGATTTTTTTCTCATATATGTTGCAATATCAACCTTGCCCTCACCATCATCACCGAAACTATCCGTGCCCTCAGCTTTTGTAAAAGAACGAGAACAGAAAGGTTTATCGGGTGTGCCCTATTACTCTAGATATGGCTCCTAGGTCATCTGTGTTAGGAAAGGGAAAACCAGGCAAAATTTTTTCTTTAAGATCAATCCTCTTTCCATAGCATTAGAGGAAGAATTTCATCAAGATAAGACAGAAAAGCATTGGGTCGAGGAATTATGAAATGTCAAGGAGGAAAAAATCATGTGGAGAGCCCCATAGGTTTTTTTTCAGTCAATTGTGTACAAATGTGGAGACTACACTTGTGTACCACTCCTGGGATTATGGGGAAACACCAGTTATGCTCCTCTATTGGTATTGTATTAGTTCTAGTGCCAGCAATTCATCATGTTCTTCGAAGACTTGGGACATTGAGATTTTGAATACGAAAAGCCCAATTATAAAGCAAAAGTCCAATTAGCTTTCCAAGCCTAGAAGAAGGTCCATTGTATGGAAAGATACTAGAGAGGAAGCCCTACCCTAGATACAAAGAATAGAGACTCTGTCATATCAACGATCCATTGCCACTACCCAACTCTAAGATACTGTAAATCCCAAAAGAAAAAGCATCTTTTAAGATTGAGCTACTGAGAAAGAAGTTCAAGCGAGAAAAGGCATCATTTGCCATAAAAATCTCTCAACTTAAAGAGGAAAAAGGCCAGCTAGAGATGGATATCTATCATAGGGGTGAGGAAATAAATTGAGTCATCAAAGAAAGGGATCACCTAAAAAATGACCTCGAAAGCTTAACCAAGGATTATGTGGTGCTCCAAAAGGCTAACAAGTCCTAACGTGTTAGCAAGACATCAGTCGAATGGGAAGCGAAAATGATCACTCTTAATCGCGAGTTAAATTAGCAAAATGAGGAAGTCAGAACCAACAAAGAAAAATTCACAAGGGCGCGTGCTCTTACCTCCATCTACCAACGAAGAAATCAAAGACTTGAGGCCCAAATGAGAGATGTGAGAGCTGTCAGGGTTGAAAACAAAGTCCTCACTCATAAAATCTAGGAGTTAGAGCAGTCTGTCCAGATTTGTTAAGGTCATATCAATGAACTAACAAGGGCTTCTGAGCAATGTGAACTAGAGTGGCAATCGACAATCTACCAAGCATGTTTGAACTACTAAGAACAACATTAGCACCTCACTGAACAAGTTCAAATGGTTGAACGAGAGGCGGACGACATGATTGAGTTAGCTTGGTCCATAAAGTGAGACATCGTACCTATCGAAGATCGTGGGCAGCAATTTTTAGGCTTTCTTGATCGTGTGATTAAACAATGTAATCAATCATGTTAGATATTTTCAGATGTAATCATGTTGCAAGGAAAAAAAAAACCTTTTTGTGGCTCTATGAATGATGTTATTGATGAAACTGTTCCAAGAATCGATTGTCTCAAATGCATATGCACATTTAATTTCACTATTTTATTCTATGCACTTGCATCGATCATTCATTATTTTAACTCATCACTGCATCATAAATGCTCATTAATAAATACATTGTTGAATAAAAGTCTAATATGAGAATTGGCCCATAAAAGTGCAAGGGATTCTGAGATCAATCAGAAACATGAAACTTTACATCATGTACTGCTACAACACACGACACCATAAGCAAATCATGGAAAATGATCATGAAGCTTGTATTGAGCGACTTGAGCTAATGGTTAAGGAATCACAAGACCAGATGCTTCGTTAGCAATACAAAATACAAAATCAAATCGCAAAACTTATGGAACTAATGACCGCCTCTATGAAAGAAAAAAGGGCAAGCCAACACTACTGAAGCAAGGAATAATCCTCCCAACACTGAAAATCCCCCTGCCAGTAATCCAAAACCTACCCAAGGGGAAACTAGACAAGAATAATGGCCCATTCCTACACTTGCCGCTCATTCTCTGCTAGTCATCTATCTAAATCCCATTGTGATAGGTCAATTCATTCTCGGTACTTAAGGGTTGAATGCAAGAGTCTCATCAGTAGATTCGATAACCCTTGACCATGAGGAACCAGAGAAAATAGAAGATCAAAAGTCTACCATGACTGAGCCAATCATCTACCTAAATCCCATTGCGATAGGTTAATTCATTCTCGGTACTCAAGGGGTGAATACAGGAGTCTCATTAGCAAATCCGATAACCCTTGATCATGAGGAACCAGATAAAATAGAAGGTTAAGAGTACATCATGACTGCAAAAGAAGTGAATAAATTCTAGCTATTGAAAAATGCCTCCAAACTATCGAGAGGAATAACAAGTTTAGAGCTCTTGACGCGCAATCACAGTCTTTGGTGTCCAACCTTGTCATTCCTTCAAAGTTTAAAGTCTTAAAGTTTAAGAAGTTTAATGGAACCACCGACCCTTTCGTCCATGTTTGAATGTACCTACGAAAGATGACCGAGTATGAGAAAGATGAAATGCTCCTCATCCATTACTTTCAGCATAACCTCATTAGGGCAGTAGCTCGATGGTATATCGAGCTAGACAATGTGAAAATCCAATCATGGGCTGACTTGGCTAAGGCCTTTCTAAATCAATACCAGCCCGTGTTAGATTAGGCGCCGGATCGACTTTCCCTGATTAATTTTAAGAAGTGATCCACTGAAAGTTTTAGGCAATATGCCCAAAGGTGGAAAGAAGAAGTAGCCCTAGTCCAACCTCTTTTTATAGAAAAAGAGATGACAGTCACTTTCATTCACACCTTACATGCTCCTTATTACGAGAAGCTCATAGGGAATGCC
>JBBYHM010374083.1:0-17385 GCA_038381775.1 Adansonia rubrostipa
GAATTTAAGTACAAGGTGAATGAGATACAAATAAACTTGGAAGAGTATCAATTTGATACAAGTAAAATGAATAATCTGAAGACTTTTGAGCTTTTGTTGATCAATGCTTGATTGATCTTTGTATCTCTTGCATCTTTAGCTGTTGGGAACCTCTATTTATAGCTTGAAATTGATTTATAGATGTTGGACATTTAATGTGGTGGTTGGAGAGCCGTTGTAGTCTTCATAAATGTTTGTTTTCATTCAGACACCCGCTATAGTATCGATACAATACCAATAGTATCGATACCAGAATAAAAAAGTGATTGTTACAGCTTGTTGTATCGATACAGGGGGCTGAGTATCGATACCTACCAAGTTGTATTGATACAAACACACCTGTTTCGATACATTCGAGGGTTTCAACCAAACCTTGGTTACTGCCAAGCATTGTATCAATATATATGGGGTGAGTATCGATACTCATTGTAATGTATCGATACATGCTTAAAAATATTGATACAAATGACGATTTTAAGCATAGTATCGATACATACCTTCAAAATCCTTTGTAAAATAAATTTTCTTGACTCGATATTAACTCAAACATATCTCAAGAATATTCTAAGTATAAATATACACTTTGGAACATACATTATTGAGAAAATACAAGCTTAGTACTTTTCAAAATGTTTTCAATTTTAACACAAATACCAAGGTAAGTATAAATTAATTTAGCTTAAGTTGTTTGTTATATCAAAACCGCATTCAAAGTTAACAATCTCCCCAATTTTGATATAACAAAACTTAAGATAAATTTGCTTGCTTTTGAGATTAAAGAAAAACTCCCCCTTAATAAAGCAACGGTTTTCCAAAGTTTTAATTTGAGCAATTGGGGTCCTTTAAAGCTACAACATTTTAAATTGATAATATGGCCTAAGATTTTCAGAGTTCAAGCTACATCATGTAAAAAAAATTGTTCAATATCAACATGTTATTTGGGTTCCAACACGATAATATAATCATGATGAAGTGCATAATATTTTCATGAAAGACATATTTTGCATTATGCATAATATCATGGAAGACATGGAAAACATTGCAAATTTATGACATTATACCATTTTTCCCCTTTTTTGTTATATCAAAACGCAAGAAAGAGCAATTCAAAGGAATAAAGAAGATGCAAGCGAAGATGATGTATTGAAAAAAAAATGTTAAATAGAGTTAACAAAATAAGTAAAAGTAGTTCAGACGAATTCAAAAAAAAAAAACTTAAATGTCATCCTAAAATAAATCTAAGAGGACTAAGTTTCATCAGCTGGAGGATCTATGGCAGGTGGAGTAGTAGGCAGTGGTGCATCATGATAGGTCATAGAGAAGCTATGGAATTGCTTGGTCAACACCCAATGACTATGCTCGAGACTAGAAAGACGAACATCAATGAAATCGAATCGATGATCCTAAGAGTCAAAACGTCGTTCCCATGTGTCAAGACGTCGCATGATGGAATCATACATATGTTGGAGGTCCATAGGCACAGATGATAAGATGGCAGGAGCTGGGGGTGGAGGAGGTACATCATGCTCCATATCATCATCATGATCATCGGGAGTGTGAACATCCGGTTGCTCAAGCAGCAAAGGTGGTTGTCAACGAGCTTTAGGAACGAAGTCGAAGCCTTGAATTTCATACCCGATGAGCCTCATGGATTTGCGACCAATATAACGTAAGTAGACACCATAATCTTAGGGTTGCAAGAAAGATCAAGACCTTGAGTGTCGAAGTAGTAGCTCAATGCCATGCCATGGAGAAGGCTATGACATCCACGAACACAAAAAATAAAGTCCGAGAAGATAAAATGTGCTAGGTTTGGACGATTTTTGGTTTGAATCATATGGAGCCACAATAGTCGGAATCACTAATCAAGGTGTGTTTGGTGTTGTATGGACAAAACATATAGGAAATGATAAGATGAAGTATGCGATCAACCGGAGGAAGGAGGGTAGCTTTATTGTTCAGGGTGTGCAAGGCTGCAGAAGCCGGACCTTCATTGATTACACCTTCATTCGGGAAATCGAAGATAGTGGTAAGAGAAATCGGGTTGACTATGAGATCTTATCCTAAAAGATAAGATCGAATAGTAATGACATGATCATGATCATCAATGATAAGTAAGGCATTACTAAAGAATACATAAACAAGATTCTCGTGTATCGAAATGTTGAGAGAAAAAATTTCGGTCCATCCAAAGGTATCAAAAAGCTAAAGGTAGGGATAAGTAATATACCAGAGAAAAGGGAAGTCGATAACTCGACATTTTTGGATGGGTATACAAGCATAGATGGTAGTGAACTGCTCACGAGCTTGTACATTACGGAAGCATAGGTCGAAGAATAATTGTGTTTGGGTTGAAGGTGGTTGACAAGCGGTAGAAGTGGAAGCATGGATGACAGGTCCTTGACGACGGGCGATTTATTTGGTTTTTGGAGGCATGGTAGTGTTTGAAGGTGGTTGGGGAATTTTGTCAAGTAGGTAGTGACACGGTAGAACTGGAAGCTGGTTTGGATAAGTGGAGGAAATGATTGATGTTGGTGAAGTGTTTGATGTGATTTGGTGGGTATTGGATGAAGTGGGATTGGGTTTCGATGAGGGTGAGAGTTATCGAAGGTAGCAAGTCGAGCAGGTCAAGTGGAGGAACCTAGGTAAGGTGCTAAAGAAAGGCTGGTTGAGGAAAATGGTTGAGCATATGGTGGGCAATAAGTTTTAGTGGCAATATGGTGTAGTGTATCAAGTAAATCCGCAACCAATCTCAACAACCGAGTTAGAAAAGAATTGAGAATGAAAAAGCACTTGAAAATTATGAAGAAATTTGGATAAATTTTAAGGAATTTAAAAAAAAAATGGTAAAGGTGAGAGTGAAGGTAGGTTTTGAATTTTTGAGATTTTGGGTGGTAATGGGTTGAATTTCAAATGGAATTGGTGAAGTGTGATGAAATTAACTAGTTTTTGAATCAAGGATTATGAGAAAACGGAAAGTTATATGGAGTTTGATGATTAAAGGTTAAGTGAGGGAGAGGGGAAATAATGAACAGTGCTCAATGAAAATAAGCTTTCACGCGCGAGAAATCCTAAATCAATGGCGAGTATTGATACAGAAAAGGCAGTATCGATACAAAAAATAGTTTTGGGTTTTGTATTGATACAAGGAACTAGATTTCGAGACATAAAACAAGTTGATGCGTATCGATAAAAGCTAGAGAGTATCGATACATGGTATCGATACTTAGAGTTAGGTATAGATACAATAAACAATTTTAGGTTTTGTGTCACTACCTTGAAACTTGGTCTCGATATAGGGAAAAAGAATATGCTGGTCTCGATATGTATGGCCTAGTATTGTGTCATTTAAATGAAGATGGTATCAAGTTAAGCATATTTTTGACCTAATTGTTCGTCAAAAAACATATGAAAATGCAACTCGAGCCAAAATTTTCACACCAAAATCATTTAGCATGAAGAATTCAAAATATAGCCAAAAAACAATAATATCATACAAGAATCAAAAGTCATACAAGTGCAGATCATCAAACAAGTAGGTTTGTAAAGTTAGCTTTTCAAACTAAGCATGATGCAAACAATATTGAGGCAAAGTATCAGAATTTTATCAACTTTTGAATTTAGGGTGCATTCATTAAGCCAATTTCTTTTCTAATTGTGCAAAATCTATCCTCTTCAAGTGGTTTAGTGAAAATATCAGCTAGTTGATGCAATGTATCAATGAATTCAAGCATTATATAACCTTTTTGCACATGATCTCTAATGAAGTGATGTCTAATCTTTATGTGCTTGGTTCTAGAGTGTTGAATTGAATTTTTGGTGAGACAAATGGCACTAGTATTGTCATATTTAATTGGAATATGATCCATGGTAATGCTGAAATCCTCTATTTGTTGTTTTATCCATAAAATTTGCGCACAACAACTTCCTACGAATATGTACTCCGCTTTGGTTGTGGATAAAGCAACACTATTTTGGTTCTTGGAGAACCATGATATAAGCATATTTCCAAGAAATTGACAAGTACCGGAAGTGCTTTTCCTATCAATTTTACATCCACCAAAATTCGCATCGGAATAAGGATGTAAGCTAAGAGATGATTCTTTTAGATACCATAAGCCTAGATTGGGAGTGTCTCTAAGATATCTAAAAATTTTTTTCAGGCAATTAGATGTGATTCCCTCAGTGATGATTGATATACACTAAATATTATGTTGGGTCTACTTACGGTAAGATAAAGCAATGAACTGATCATAGACCTATAAAGTTTAGAATCAACAATTTTACCTTCTTCATCCTTTTCAAGCTTTATTGAAGTACTCATAGGTGTGGAACAAGGCTTTGCTTCATCCATTATGAACCTCCTAAGTAATTCCTTGGTATACTTTGCTTGATTGATGAAGATGCCATCTTTTGTTTGTTTAACTTGTAGTCCCAAGATGTTACTTCTTCCACCATGCTCATCTTGAACTCACCTTGCACTAACTTAGAAACTTCTTGACAAAGAGATTCGTTAGTGGCACAAAAGATAATATCATTAACATAAACTTGAATCATTAAAATGTCATTGTTTTTGACTTTTATAAAAAGAGTTTTGTCAACATTGCCTCTATTAAAACCTTTTTTAATTAAAAATTTTGAGAGCCTCTCATACCATGCCCTAGGTGCTTGCTTTAGTCCATACAAAGCTTTTGAAAGTTTTAAAAAATGAACCAAGAGGGGGTGAATTGGTTCTACAAAAACTTGATAAATTTGAAGTAAATTAAAAAGAAGTTAAGGGTAAGAAAAATAAACAATCAATGTATAGAGGTTCAGTCCTTGAACTCGGCACCTACGTTCTCTCTTTTTGGTACTTTCTTACCAAGGTGATTCACACAATTCACTAATCAAATTGTTTACCTCTAAGGCTAAAGTATAACCTTACACTTTTATCTTTAAAGGCTTAAATAAAACCTTTCAATCCCTTTGAGAATTCTAGATAAAATTCTAAAAAATTTTCACTCACTTTCACACAACCGCTTTTATGATATGAATGAGGTATTTTGCAAACAAATTGAACCTCTAGTAGGTGGATGTTTGCTAAAATTTAAGTACAAGGTGAATGGGATACAAATAGACTTAGAATAGTATAAATTTGATGCACGTAAAATGAAAAATTTGAAGATTATTGAGCTTTCGTTGTTCAATGCTTGATTGATCTTTGTATCTCTTGCATCTTCAGCTATTGGGAACCTCTATTTATAGCTTGAAATTGATTTATAGATGTTGGGCATTTAATGTGGTGGTTGGAAAGCCATTGTAGTCTTCATAAATGTTTGTTTTTGTTTAGACCCATGCTATAGTATCGATACAAGAATAAAAAAAGTGACCGTTACAGCTTGTTGTATCGATAAAAGGGGCTGAGTATCGATACTTGTCAAGTTGTATCGATACAGACATGCCTGTATCGATACATTCGAGGGTTTCAGCCAAACCTTGGTTATTGCCAAGCATTGTATCGATACATATGGGGTGAGTATCGATACTCACTGCAATGTATCGATACATGCTTAAAAATATCAATACAAATGAGGGTTTTAAGCATAGTATTGATACATTTGTGCATTGTATTGATACATACCTTCAAAATCCTTTGTAAAATGATTTTTCTTGACTCGATATTAACTTAAACATATCTCAAGAACATTTTAAGTACAAATATACATTTTGGAACATATATTATTGAGAAATACAAGCTTAGTACTTTTCAAAATGTTTTTCAATTTTAACACAAATACCAAGTTGAGTATAAATAAATTTAGCTTAAGTTGTTTGTTATATTAAAACCGAATTCAAAGTTAACAAAGTTCTTCCTATATATGAAATAAGATTTTGCTTTTCCTTTGGCTTGATACCATATTCATCTTTGCTTGGTACGATCAATAATTGTTTTTAAAAAATGAAAAGTTATTCTAAGTCTTTACTTGATTAGTGGATAGAAAATTGAAAAAAGAGAAAAACTAAAATATAGAAAGTATTTTTTTTCTTTCCATTAGTGCACTTGGTATGAAAGATAAAAACAGGAAAAGAAAAAAATATTTTTCCTTGCACATGTTGTTTGGTATAATTGAAAATGAGAGGAAAAAAATTAAAAGTATATTACTTTATCATTATACCCATTGAAAGTAAATGAAGAAATGATGGATAGGAGTGTTTAGAGAGTAAGAGGATTTCTTGTGAAGAAATGGATTGATTGATTTCATTCAATATCAACCGAGGATACGTAGGTATACTAGGTGACTTGTTACATGAACCCTATTAAAGACCTGTACATGTACCATAATTACATACATGTTCCTAAACCATACATGAATCACATATAGTTGATTCATTTCCTTATACATGTACATACATATCCAACACAGTTGGACACTTGAACTTAGACAATATCCAAGACTTCTAGAAGAATCAAATTATTTTTCAACATTCCCCCTTAATTTGATATTTTTACTACTACAAGACAAGTATGCAATCTTCGAAAATCTTCAAACTTGAGAGGCTTTATAAAGATATCCACAACTTAATCTTGAGTCTTCATATACATGAGCTCCACATCCTTTCTTGTAATGCATTCTCTAATGAAATGATACCTTATATCAATGTGCTTACTTTGATCATGGAATACTAGATTCTTTGCAAGAGCTTAGGTGGATTTGTTATCAATGCAAATTTTTGTAGCTTTCTTTTAAGGTAAATGAAGCTCTGTCAATAATCTTTTGAGCTAAATGGCATAAGAAGTGCCTGAAGTTGTTGCCACATATTCGAATTCACAAGTTGATAGCATAATAATGGATTGCTTCTTGGAACTCCATGTGATAACACAATCTCCCATGAAGAAAACAAATCCAGTGGTCTTTTTCTATCGTCAACATCTTTCATAAAATCACTATCATAGGATCCAATAAGCTTAAACTCATTAGATGATGAATAAAATAGCCCGAAATCAATGGTACCATTAAGATAATGAAGTATTCTTCTAACAACTTTCATATGGGTTGGGGTAGGTGCTTGCATGAAATGACTCATTACTCCAACAACAAAAAGAATATTGAGCCTTGTACACGTCAAGTATCTCAAGTTTCCCATAACACTTTTGAAAAATGTGAGATATTCTTTTTGTCCATTATCAAACTTTGACAACTTTCTTCCACATTCCATGAATATGCTTACGGGATTGCAATCAATCATGTTAAACTTCTTCAAAATTTTCCTCTGCATTCAATGATTGAAACAAAAATATCATCATCCATTTGTTTCACCTCTAGGCCCAAGTAGTAAGACATAAGACCTATATCCTTCATCTCAAATTCATAAAGCATTGTTTTTTTTGAAATTTTTGAAAAACTTTGCTTGCTACTGATAAAGACAAGGTCATTTATATAAAGACAAACAAGCAAGATATTACCATTATCAAATGTTTTAACATAAAGAGCGTACTTATATTAGCAATGAGCAAATCCGTTATCTTGAAAATACTTGTCAATGCGATTATTCCATGCCTTTAGTGCTTACTTTAAAACATACAACACTTTTTTCAACTTTAAGACTTTACCTTCTTCGCCTTTGATGACAAAATCCAATGGTTGTTCAACATAGACCTCTTCATCAAGATAGCCATTTAGGAAAGCAGATTTTACATCAAGTTGATAAATTTTCTACTTTATTTGAGCTGCCAAAGAAATAAGAAGATGAATTGTCTCCATGCGAGTAACTATTGGAAATACCTCTTTATAATCCACTCCATGTTATTGTTTGTAGCCTTTAGTAATGAGTCTTGCTTAATATTTCTCCACCTTTCCTCTAGCATTCCTTTTAGTCTTGTACACCTATTTGACTCCAATTACTTCAAGGCCCTTGGGAAGAAATGATAACTCTTAAGTGTTGTCATTTTCAATAGCTTGGATCTTTTCCTCCATGGCTTGTCTCACTTTGTCTTTCATAGCATCATAAAGTTCAGTGGTTCACTATCAACAAGTAGGCAAAGCAAATCATCAATAGGTTTAGCTTCATAATATAATTCTTAAATACTTTTTTTTTATTTTTCTTGGCTTTTCACTTGAACACTCTCCAAAAGATGATGAGACTCCATTAGTTTGAGAAGTTGGTGAAATTAGTGTAGAATAATCATTTGGTGCCATGGTCTTTTGGTCTTCCTCTTCAAAATTCGAAAATAATCATAGGTGCTTTCTTCTTACTATTCCATATTTTATATTGATCATTTATTAAACTTGACATCCTAGCTTACAATGAATTTTCCATTGCTTAGGTTGTATAACTTGTAGCCTTCTGAATTTGTATCAGAACCAATAAATATATGCTTGCTACTTTGATCATCCAACTTGGATCTTCCTTGGTCAGGCACATCAGCATATGTAATGCTTCCAAATATTTATAAATGATCAACAATAGGCTTTATCCCACTCTATGTTTCTTGAGGAGTTTTACCTATGACATTTTTTATTGGAGAGAGGTTAGACAAATAAACTACACAAAAAACAGCTTCGGCCTAAAACTTTTAGGCATGTTTTTTGTTTTAAACGTACATCTGGCCATATAAAAAATGGTTTTATTTTTTACCTTCCGCAACACCATCTTGTTGTGGTGATCTGGGAACTATTGCTGGGTGATGAATCCCATGTGATTCACAAAATTCAAAAAATTCATTTGATGCGAATTCACCTCCCCTATCGGATATTAAAGATTTAATCTTATAGGCACTTTTTTTACAACCACTTTGAAATTTTTAAAAACCATAAATGCTTTAGATTTTTGCTTTAAGAAAAAAAACCCAAGTTTCTAATATAATCATCAATCAAAAGCAAGAAATATTTATTTTTATTAAATGAGGCTGGTTTGATTGGCCCACACATATTAGAGAGGCTTTATTGCTCTCAAATTGGCTTTTTTGGGAAAACTTCTTTTTGCATGCTTGCCAAAGAGACATGCTTCACAGAATTGATTGGGATGCTTAATTGAGTGCATTCCTTTTACCATCTTCTCATTTCCTAAAGCTTTGATTGCACCAAAGTTTAAATGACCAAATCTTATATGCCAAAACCATGCTTCCTTTTTTATAGTAGCCTTCAAGCATCTTCTTCAATAGTCTTGAGATTCAGCAAGAATAGTCTATTCTTTGACATAAACACCTTTGCAATCAAATTTGCATTTTGATTTCTAAGCCATAAATAATCATCTTTCATGTGAACCTCATATCCCTTTTCTACGAGTTATCTCAAACTTAAGATATTACTCTTTAGTTTAGCAATATAATAAACATAAAAAATGAGCCTATGATTGCCATCTTTCAAGGAAATTAGAATTGTACCTTTTCTTTCAATTTGTACTTTTGAAAAGTCTCTAAAGGAAACATTGCCATTCACCTTGTCGTTGATTTTTATAATTTTTTTCAGCCGTACATGTGATTTCTTGTTCCATTATCCAAGACCACGAACTTTAATCATCCTTTTCTTCTTTAAGCATAAGTAATAAAATTGGCTCCTCATTTTTTTACTTGCCACCGATAAGATTAACTTTTTTCCTCCACATTATGAATAGCTCTTTGGCATTCCCAAGAATAATGGCTATATTTATAACACTTATAGCACTCAATATTAGATTTGTCATACCTTCTTTCATTGTTTTTACCTCTTCCTCTACCTCTTTCATAACCTCTACTCAATTGACAGCTTCTCTCATTATTTGTCATGGTTGCCTCTTTTTCTTCCTCTTTGGCCATGACCGCGAGTACATCCTCTTCCTTATCCTCTTTAATTCTTTTAACCACATCATCTTTGATAGAATCTTTGGATTTTAAAACTTGCTCTAAAGCCTCTACATGCCTCATTTTGATTTTTTCTTCATGAGCTTGTAAAGAACCCTCCAATTGCTCAATCATCTTGGTGTATAGATTCTTGGACTCGTCAATTACACAAACCATATAATCAAATTTTAGAGTCAAGGAACAAAGAATTTTCTCTACCATACAAACGTCTTCTATTTTATCTCCACACCTCTTTAATTAGTTTGCAATAGCCTTCCCTTTTGAACAATAATCCAAAAGAGATTTGGATTCTTTCATACACAAAGCTTCAAAGTCACCCCTTAAGGATTAAAGTTGAACCTTCTTCACCTTGTCAATTCCTTAAAAAAGGCTTTGCAAAATCTTCCAAGCTTCCTTTGAGATAGTAGCATCAACTACTTTGAAAAACATGGATTCATCCAACACTTGATGGATAAGGCTAAGGGCTTGTTGATCTTTCTTTCTTGTCTTTGTAGTTGAAAAACATGGATTCATCCAACCCTTGAGGGATGAGGCTAAGGGCTTGTTGATCTTTTTTTCTTGTCTTTGCAAAAACATTCTTCTTAACTTAAAGTAAAAATGCCTCATCTTTATGAGCGGTATAGCCTTTTTCTACCATCTCCCATATATCTTGGTATCTAAGCAAAGGCTTTTATACGAAGACCCTAGCTTTTTTAATTCTCCTTTGTAAGACAAGGAAATTAGAATGAGAACAAAATATTGCTTGCCATTTTTTAAGGCTAAGAAAACCTATTCTGATACCACTTTGAAAGACAAAAAAAATAAGGGAGAAGAGTGTTTAGAGAAAAAGATTATTTTTTGTGAAGAATTAGATTGATTGATTTCATTCAACATCAAAGGGTATATATAGGTACACTAGGTGACTTGTTACTTAAACCCTATTAAAGACATATATGTTCTATAATGAATTCCATACATGTACATTTGCTTGACATATTTCCCAATCATGTACATGTATATCCAATACACCTAGACACTTGAACTTAGACAATATCCAAGATTTCTAGAAGAATCAAATTACTTTTCAACAGACAACGGAAATTATAATTCCAAAAAGATAAGAGTTAAAGTTTTAGAAAAAAAAAGGGGGAGAAAATCACGAGGATTACCTATTTTCACTCGCAAGATCTTATTGTTAAGGGTTGAAGATGTATAATGAATTAAGTTATTGCTTATAGATGGTGCTAAAAGTGTTAAAGATTTAGCAAGTTAGATGAATTATTGATTGGTTTTGCACTATGCACATGTTTCTAGAATTAAATATACCTCCTCACTATGATATACGATGGATTTACTTTTGTTTTTCATGTTTTAAAGTTCCATGACTGTTAACTATGATAAATATTGGAATCAATCTTACCAATTATTTTTATGCTGCTAAAAAGTGACCATGTAGCATGTGAACCTTTGTTTGAAATATATTTGAAATGTTCTTTACTACTGATGAAGCATTGAGAAGGCATTAACCCTTCTATACTCCTCTTAGATTTCATATTTTTGTACGAAACCCTTTTGCTTTTCCTGCTTTTGCATATAGTATATTATTAAGATTGGACTTTGATCAAATTTTAGTGGGTATATTTGTCGGTCAATGCCTGAAAGCATTAAGAAGGGCTTTCATTTTATTTTCCTCTAAAATGTTTATATGATTCATCTTGATCATATTTTCTCTCCTTATTATTGTGGAAAGAAAATGGCTTCAGTGCTTAAAGCTAAAGCTTTTACAAGCTAAGTAGAAAGTGTATAATTTATTCTTATGTTATTTTTATTTTTTTAAAGCATCTGTATCTGTAACACTTATCGTACATATTTTTAGACATAGGTATGGGGTATGGTCCTCCGAATACTCTCCAAATACATGAACGAATTTAACAAAATTGAACATACTTATGTCAGATATATATACGTATCTAACATGTACACTTAAGTTCAAGTAACATGGATTTATTCACATCATTTGAGAGTTCAGATGACAAAAGCAAGAAGATTTAGAATTTTCCACCTTTAAAAGCATAAGTAAAAACTGTAAGACGTTCTTAGCTTCAATTTTACAGTGTTGCATCAAATTGAAGCATGTATGTAAACCATGTTTATTTTAATTAAAGATTTGATGATTGTCTCGAATTAATGTATTTTCTTATTTATATTTAATACATTTAATATTGAAATTAATCAATTAAATTGGTTGAATCAGAATAAAAAAAATCCCATAATTCAACTTCTTCTCTTTTTTTACTTTGAAACAAAGGTAAAGAAAAAAAGTGTTGTGAAAATTCCATATTTATTATCATATTACTATTATCTTATACTATTTATAGCATGTTTGGTTTACTAAAATGAATAAAGAGATATTAAAATAATTATTTCGTGAGAACGAAATAAAGAAGTAATAAGTATTACGTAGTTCGGTTGACCGAATAGAATAGATGAGTAATAATCTTACATTGCTTGGTTGGGTAAAATGAGGTTGAAGAATATATAAGTATAAAATTATTATTATTGTTATTATTATTAAATATTTATATAAATTTAAAATAATCATATTTATTAATAAACTATAAAAATAAATTAATAACATTATTTGTAAAACTTTTTAATAAAAATTCATATTTACAAATATTTTTATAAATAATGCGTAAAATGTCTTTTAGAATAATATTTAAAATAAAATTATTTCATATATAAATATATTTTTTTATAAAATATTGATATTTATATATTTATATAATAAATAAAAAATTACTCTCTGTAAACTATTAAATATTTATATAATAGATTATTCATATATTAAAAAACATATATTTATATATTTATACATAATAATTTATAAACAAAATAATTTAATTAAAAATATATATGCTTATTTAGTTTTTTTTTTTTCCCTTCATGGTGGGGAAGGTGTTATGCCCATATGTCTCCTAGCTCTACTTTTTTCTTTTATAGTTTTTTTAGTTGAAATATGTAAAATATTTTTAATTAATTTAATAAATAACTTTATTCTTATATTCATTATTATTAGATATTGTTTTGTTATATAATTGACATAAATTAATTAAATAATAAATAATTACATAAATAATATAAATATAATTTAAATTTCTTAAATAATTTTTAATTTGTTATTATTTAATATAAATATAATTTTAATATATATTTTATTATTTATTATAAATATAAATTTTAATTATTTATTATATTTTTACACAGTTTAATCTGATAGTTTTAATGGTCATTTTGCTTTTTTACTATCATTCACCTTATTGACACCATTGTAATTGAATCTAAATACATATCTCACTACTTTGTTATTATTTTTTATCTCATCGCTACAATAATTAATCTTACAATTTATTATTTTTAATTTCACCGAAATTAATATCACTAGTCGTTCAAATGACCCTTAATTTCTTTTTTCTTTCTCTATCGGATAATGTCTCTCTCTTCCTATACCCTTATCTCTTTCATCCATTCATACCTAATTCAGAAACCACCTTATTCCCAGAATTTGATGACCCTCCACCTTTGCCGTCACTGTACAAAATCCAAGAAGTGCTAAAATTTCACCCATAATGTTCCTTTTGATCCCATCATTTCATTTGTCCACTTCTTTTTTCTTAAATATCACCAGAATAACGTAGATATACAAAAGTATCTCATGGCTTCCAACCTTTTTCTAGCCATCTTCTGCCCCATCAAACTCTTCGATTTGTTTATTTGTTAATCAACTTGGTCTCCCCTTCCTACTCTATTAATTTTAAACCAGTACAACCACCCATACATGAACCCAAAAGAGAGAGAAAATTATCTTTTCTCTTTTTCTTTTTTAGTTCTTATTGAGATTGCTATTGTTGATAATATTTGTGAGTTTTGTTTATTTTTTCACGTGAATCTTTTAATCCTTTCATGTTTTGGGTAATGGGCATTTTGGAGAAAAAAACTATTCCATGCTTTCTAGACTAGTCATTCGAAAGGGGAGAGATCAAATGGCTATTCCGAACTTTCGCTGAATAGGGCCAAAATTAATCATTCCTTTGACTTCAGATTTTGCCAACCAAACATTGGTACATCGAAATAGCAAGAAATATGGGTTGGTTTTTGCTGCTCAATGCACTAACCTTGAAAGCATGTCTAATGCCATATGAAAAGAGGAATAGAATTTCCACAGGGCAGGGTCAGTAGTTGAAAATTGAAAACCTGTTCTAATTAGATGGATGTAACACTGAGAATATCTAAGTATTAATTATTGCTATGGAAAGTCTACCTGGATAGCGTGATGTAAATGTAAAACATGCTCATCTTGTTGAGAAACACATACTTTCTTGCATGTCTAAGATTTGAGAATAGGAAAATTAGTGTTTTATCTACTTATAATGATAGGGTCAAAAATGGATTATTAACGGGGGACATGATACAATTTTATAATACGAATATGATTTTGTAAAAATAATTAAAATATGATGCAGAACAATACATAAAAAACTAAAACGAAAACGATATAAATAATTGAACATAACATGAATTATTATATAATACATTAAACATAATTATTATATGTGAAATTATATGAATATGATATATATACATGAATTATCAGGTCTACTTGAAGTTTTTTTGTTTTTTGTTTTTACGTATGTAATGATAGGGTATGGCCAAACAAGACTTTATTTCATTTTAAAATTTCACATATCATTAAAATATATTTGCTTATGGTTGGGCAACCTCGTTTAATACGGTTGAATTTAGGTAAAGATTTTTTTCATTTGGGTTGGCTTAACTTGAATTTTTGTTTATATAATAAAAATTATTTTTATTCAAATTTAATTATAAAATATATACATATTAATATAAAAAATTATTTTTTAATATTCTAAAATTATTTAAATAACGAAATGGACTTTCAAATCAACCCAAATCCACCCAAGTCCAAGCTTAGGTAAGTGATGAAGAAAATTTTCTAGCCACTATTGGCTCGACCCCTAAGCAACCCTATGAATATGAGATTGAGGTTTTTTTTTTTTTTTTTTTTTTTTTTCAAATAAGAAAGAAAGAAAGAAAATCCTCCTGCTGTTCATCCAAAATATCACTTGGATTCTAAGACAATGAATAAGATTCAAAAGCGAAAAAACTATAAATTTATAGCAGAGAAAAGTTTTTGATTTTCATAAACAGAAAAAAAAGGTTGATTCTCAAGGTAACGTGGCCATTTTACTTAGAACAGTAGAAACCTAAATACGCCTTTCTCTTTTCATAAAGATTGACCATTCTTTGGGTGGAAAGGATTTAGGCTTCAGCAATAAACAAGGTTGATAATGGCTGGGGCCTTGGGATGCAATCATGAATATTTTCCATTATTCGTAATTTTCATTTCCTTTAATTTATTGAATTTGATGTTTTTTCTATGCATGTTCAAATATTAATATGCAGTACATAATCCTTTAAATATATTAAAAAATTAAAAAAATTAAATATATTCATATTCATTAAATATTTATATCTAATATCTAAATAATATAACTTTTTAAAACATAAAAAAAATGATATGACGAAACCTCCAGAATAAATCGCGCAATTCCAACAAGGAGGTTATTTCCTTGAGAAGCAGAAAACAACACATTCAAGCACAAACTTTATGACCACTTTCATCTTATATATAATATAACTAGTTTATAACTCGTAAGATGCATGAATTAATTTTATTAATTTAAATATGTATATATATATATTATATATTATTTTTAAATTTATGTCAAAGTATCTAATATTTAACATATATAAATTGTATATATCTATCAAATTTGAATCAAATTTATTCAATTGTTTGTATATACAGACACAAAATATATATTTAAAATCTAATTTCTAATTAAATCCATTCAATTAACCTTTTTTAATTTAATTTATCGATAGATCATCAATTTTTTAAAGTTGTTTCCTTGCTAACATTTTTCCTACAAAACAATTGATAAAAATTAAATCATAAAAATAATGCATATTTATTGTTTTGATTGTGCTCAAATTATTCTTAATACATAAAAAGAAAGATGAAAAGATAGTCTTTTAAATATATATAGATCATTTAATGATAAATATTTTTTGGTACTTTTTTTTTGTGATTTTAACTAAATTTTTGTATAAAAGTAAAAATTAATTGGTGAATATGTAACAAAAGAAAAAGTGAATTAAAAAAATAAAAAAAATTACACTTTTCAAACGAAAGTTTTAAATTGAAACAAAAAAGTTACATAATATTACTATTATTGGCTTATTGAATGCCAATAAATAAGATGTATACATAATTTTAAATTTATTAATATTTTTCAAATTTAAAATGAATATAATAAGTTATATATGTATTTTTAAATTGAAAAAAAATCAAATAAGATGATAAAAAAATTTATCAAACTAAAAATTAAGATTTTTAAATTTAAAAAATATATAATATTGTCAAATAAAAGGAATTCTTTAAATTTAAAATTTTTGTTATAACTTAATCTTGATTTTAGATGAGTAATTTTATCTATTACTATTTAATCTTGATTTAAATGAATAAAAATATCAAAAGATTGATAATAGATAGCATAAAATTATTTAATTTAAAATTTTTAAATTCTAATTTTATATGCGTAATTTTATCTATTACTTCTTAATCTGATTTTAGATGAATAAAAAATCAAAAGATTAATAAAAGATCATCTAAAAAGATTTAATTTGAAAGTTTTTGAATTTTGAATAATTATATATTTAATCTTAAAAAATATAATCTTTAACTACATTAAATCATATATATTATTAATCAAAATTAAAAAAAAAATTAAATTAATTAACCTAATGATTTAGTCCAATATTTTAGATATTATAATATTAGTTAAAATCAAAATTATCTTGTGTGTTATTAAGAAAAGATGCATATGTAAAACGCTATGTCAGTAGTGCTTATCAAGTAAATTTGTATCTTATTTTATTATACTACTAGTTTATAACTCGTGCAATGCATGAATTAATTTTATTTATTTAAATATATATATATATGTACATATGCTAAATCTTATTTTCAAATTTATGTTAAAGTATTTAATATTTAATAGGTGTAAATTGTATAGATCCATCAAAATTTTAATCAAATTTGAATCAAATTTATTTAATTATTTGTATATACATACACAAAATATATATTTAAAATCTAATTTTAAATCAAATCTATTCAATTTATTTTTTAATTTAAGTTATCCTTAGATTACTAATTTTTTAATTTGTATATATATTTTTTGTAATGTCAAATATATTTAAAAATTATGTAAAATTTTAATACTATATCAAAATTATATTCTATAAAAATATTATTTCCTTACTAATATTTTTCCAATAACACAAATGAATAAAAATTAAATCATAAAAATAATGCATATTAATTATTATGACTGTGTTTAAATTATTTTTAACACATAAAAAAAGGATAAAAATGTGATCTTTTAAATATATATATATAT
>JBBYHM010374094.1:0-17385 GCA_038381775.1 Adansonia rubrostipa
GTGACATTAGCATATGAGGCAACCTCCACCCATTTGGTGAAATAGTCGATTGCTACCAAGATAAAATAATGCCCATTGGAAGCTTTAGGGATGATCGGCCCGATCACATCCATACCCCACATGGAGAAGGGCCATGAGGCCATCATGACTTGAAGTGGCACTAGAGGGACATTGATCTTGTCCAAATAGATTTAACACTTATGACATTTTTGGGCATAATTGATGCAATCTCTCTTGAGGGTCAACCAGTAATAACCCGCTCTCATGATTTGCTTGGCCATCCGATATCCATTAGTAAGTGTGCCATAAATCCATTCATGAACTTCTTCTAAGATCCTTTTGGCTTTAAGAGTGTTAACACATCTGAGCAATACTTGATCGTGACTCTTTTTGTGTAAGATTTTTCCTTCGAGAACAAATCCTATAGCCAACCTTCTAATAGTCCTTTTATCAGTCTCGGTTACATGTTTAGGATATTGCTAATCCTTGATGTAATGAAGGATGTCATAGTACTTTGGTAGGCCATCATTCTATGATAATGAACTGGAGTTGTGTAGATGCTCATCTGGATTAAAGCAACATCCGACTCTTGGTTGACTTTAAACATGGATGACAAAGTAGCCAAAGCATCGGCTATTTGATCTTTTTCTTGAGGTAAGTGTCGAAAACTGATATCATCAAATTTTTTCTTGAGCTCTCCTATTAGCTTCCCATACTGCATCAACTTGGCATCACGAGTTTGCCATTCCTCTTTAATTGGTAAATGTCAAACACCTGTAATATCTTAACATTCCTCTCAATGGCTTCTTGAAGCCCCATGACATAAGCTTCATGTTCTGCGATATTATTTGTGTAATCAAAATTTAGCCTTGTTGTGAATGAGTAATGACTCCCATCAGCGGACATCAATATTGCCCCAATTCCATGTCCCATAGAGTTTGATGCTCTATTAAAATACATCTTTCAAGATTGATCTTAGTTAAAGGCATCTTCGTCTTCAGGAATACATATTAGATCTTTATCTGGGAAGTCAAAATTTAAGGGTCCATAGTCATCTGCCACTTGACTTGCCAAAAGTTAGCTATCACACTGCCTTTGATGGCTTTTTAACTGACATAGACAATGTCATATTCAGAAAGCAGGACTTGCCATCTAGCCAACCTTCCTGATAGTGCAAGGCTTCACATAGATACTTGATAGGATCAAGCCTTACAATCAACCATGTGGTGTGATATAACATGTACTACCCGAGTTTCTTGGTTGTCCAAAACAAAGTATAGTACAACTTCTCGATTGCGGAGTAATTATGCTCAATTTTTGTGAACTTTTTGCTTAAGTAGTAGATTGCTTGTTCCTTTTTTCCTGACTCATTATGCGGCCCTAATACATAACCCATGGACTTGTTAAAGACTGCCACATAAAAGATTAAAGGTCAACTAGGCACCAGTGATACCAACACTAGCGGGCTTGAAAACAATGTTTGACTTTATCAAAGGCTTCTTGATATGCCTTATTCCACTCTCCCAGATTTTGTTTGCGAAGGAGCTGAAAGATGGGGTCGTATTTGTTAGTTAGCTGGGATATGAATCTAGCAATATAGTTTAGTTTCCTTAAAAAACTTCTCACTTCTTTTTAGGTTTGAGGTGGTGGCATATCTTGAATGGCTTTGACTTTGTCTGGGTCAACTTTAATCCTTTTTCCGCTAACTATAAGAAGCTTACCCAAAGTGACTCCAAAGGTACACTTAGCAAGATTCAATTTGAGTTAAAATTTTAGTAGCTGTTCAAAAAGTTTATGAAGTTCTCTGACATGCTTATCCTCTTTCGTTGACTTGGCAATCATATCGTCAATGTAGACCTCAATTTCTTTGTGTATCATGTCATGGAATAGGGCTACCAGGGCCCGTTGATATGTTGCCCTAGCATTTTTGAGTTCGAAAGGCATGACATTATAGTAAAACGTCCCCTATGTGGTTACAAAAGTTATTTTTTTCATGTCTTCAGGTGCCATCTTAATCTGATTATAGCTCGAGAATCTATCCATGAAGGAGAAAAGAGAATTTTTGGCTGTGTTGTCTACCAGAGTGTCAATGTGGGGTAGAAGGAAGTTATCCTTAGGACTAGCTCGATTCAGATCTTGAACACATTCATATTTTGTCATCTTTCTTTAGGACTGGGACTATATTGGCAACCCATTCTAGATTCTTGGCTACTTCGATAAACCCCACATCAAACTACTTCTTGACTTCCTTTTTAATTTTTAAGAACATTTTTGGCTTCATCCCCTTCAACTTTTGCCGGATCAATTTACATCTAGGCTTGATGGTAAGCTTGTGGACCACTATATCAGTGTCTAGTCTTGGCATGTCTTGATATGACTAAGCGAATACATCCTGATATTCCTGGAGTAATTCTATCAACTTGGTCTTAATCATTGACTTTATTGAGGTTTCGATTTTAACCTAATTTTGATCCTCCTGAGTACTCAGATTTATTACTTTCGTTAGGTCTACACGGGGTATGATCTACTTCTCTTCTTGCTCAACTAATTATAAGAGGTCTGGTGGTGCAGAGCTTTCTTCAAAATCTTCTTCAAGATCAACTTCATTAGCACAAATTGGTTGTTCAAAATCGATCTTCAAAGACCCATCAGACACATCCATGTCACTATTATTAGGACACCTAAAAGGGAGAAGAAAAAACATTGCAAATAACACACACACAACTCGGAGATTCATATAAGAATAGAGGTAAAAGAGTAATTGAGACCAAGAGATTGAAAAGTGATGTAGGCACACAATATGGAATAATATATGCAAAAGTCATTTCATCGATAATGTTTGATAAAAATGCCCCTTACATAGAATAGGTACTTGCCTTTGGGTGAGGGCAGGTAGATTTTCATTCTTGACATTAAATGAAAGGGATAGGAAAAGTGTAGGGGCTTCCATCATGACCTTGTCATCAAAATCAGGTCTTGGTGGAAGGACACAAATTTTATGTCTCGATATCTTGGAGATCGAGGTAGTTAAGGGCTTTGTTTAAGATGACCAAGACATCTTTAGCCTTTTGCTCTTCTGGTTGGCTTGAATCGATTCGTCCTCCCAAATAGAATATCTTATGAGAGAGGAGAACATTATTGGCTTTGATTCCCCCTCTTGACCTAATGATCGTGTCATCTCCTAGTTATGGATCTTTCTTTCTTGCTATCTTCTTAACTGTACCTTAGCCTTGAATCTTAAACCCCTTTTTTTACTTGAGTGGTAACCTGCAGGGCTTAGGCCATCCCTTGTAAATTCTTACCAAGCCCTTTTCCAACACAGAAACCTTCGCAATGGTCATTTTAAACTTGAGTGGGTACTTTTTGACAGGTAAGGTTCAACTATTGGCAATCTTTCTCCCATAAATGTTGCATTGATGAACTCGAAGGATTGGAATGATGAATCCGGTGCATCTTCATTAGGCTTTATGTAGATATCTTCAGTGAAAGCAGTGGCGATCATTTCTTTTTCAGCTTTGATGGTGACTACTTTGTCATCTATCATAAATTTGAGCTTATAATGAAAAGAGAATGAGACGGCTCCAGCGGAGTGTATCCATGGTTTTCCTAATAGGCAATTGTAAGAAGGATTAATATCCATAACTTGAAAGTCCACTTCATATGTGCATGGGCCTATCTGGAGCTGGATTGTGATATTTCCAATTACTTAGTGACAAGTTCTACCAAAAGTTTAGACTATGGTATGGCTACTCTTGATGTTAGACTGATCAACAGGGAGTTTGCTTAATGTAGTCATAGGCATGACATTAAGGGTTAACCCATTGTCTATGAGTACTTTAGGCAAAATGCACCCCTTGCAATGGGTAGTGATATGCAGAGCTTTATAACTGCCCCTGCTTCCAGGTGGGATCTCATCATCGATGATAGAGATGTAATTCTCGGCCATGATGTTGTTCGCTAGCCGATCCAAATTGTCCACAAAGACGTCCGATGTCACATATGCTTTATTTAACACCTTCAGTAATGCATTTTGGTAAACCTCTAAATTAAAGACCAGAGATAGAATAGAAATCTTTGTAGGTTGTTTGCTTAACTGGTCTACAATGCAGTATTCACTGTGCTTGATGAACTTAAGAAACTCTGTGGCTTCTCTTTCACTTACTACTTCCTTGACTTTCTCGAGCTTGAAATTCTTAGCTTGGGCCTAAGTGGTACTAGTGCTTGGACATGCATCAACCTTCTATTTTTCTTGAGTTGAGAGAGCATAACACCTACCACTACAGGTGAGGTAATTAAATCCTGCCAGTTCCATTGTAGCAGTTGCAGGAGTTAATTCTTTGATCATCATTACTTGATTCTTGTACTTCCATGGGATAGCTTTGTTGCTCTTATGCGAGAATGGTTTAGGTATCTCGACAACTAACTTCGGTGTAGGTGTTGAAAAACTAACCTCAGAACTTGACTTGCCATAAAGAATAAGGGGTCAGTTTCTCCTGTAAGGCGGCTACATGGTTTTGTCTCTTATAATGTTGATAGATTCAACAGTAGGTGTGATTTCATGATAGAATTCTATCTGGCCTTTATTCATTATTCTTTCAACCATGGACCTAAATGCCTTGCATATTTGTAAGGTATGACCTACAACTATGTGAAAGTCACAGAAGTTGTCGAGATTGTCTTTCAAGTTTTCTATTGCGTTAAGCAACCTGACCTGAATAAATGCCTGCCAAAACAAGAACATTGGCATCCTTACATCCTCTATGCTTGCCTTGACTTCATATTTGTTCTTAATGTCGATCATGTTTGCAGCCGGCTCAATATGGTTTGGTAAAGGATTGGCGGCAATATTTGGTTCTTAGTTTGTCTCTAACTACAAGACTTTTGAGTTAATTAGATTTTGCATATTTTGTTTGAAAGATATGCAGTTCTCAATGTCATGCCTTGCTGCCCCAGCATGTTATTCACAGTAGGCAGTAGGGTTGTACCCTTATAGGTATGGCGGCTTCTTTTTCGGGAAATAGATTGGGGCCATTAAATGATTTTAGAGTAAGGTTTGGTAGAGCTCCTTATAAGTCATAAGAATAGGATCAAAATGTTGTCTTTGTTAATTTGCACCTTGATTACTAGATGCATTATTGGTTGCTCGATTGGTACTTTGGTGAACTTGTGGAGGGTAGCCTTGTGGTGGGTTGGATGGGATTACAAAAGATGGGTTGTAGGTTATGGCATTAATTGGCTAAGGGGGTATTGTGATAGGGCGAGAATATAGCATGCTTGGGTAGTGAGGGTCAGGTATTTGATGTCATTTTGGCTGAGGTGAGTTAGCATAACTTATGGCATTGGCCTCTTCTTCTTTCTTCTTACTGGCAATAGGCTTATTGCTCAATCCAGACATTTCTTTGACAGACATTCTACCACTCTTAACAGTGTCATCAATCATTTCTCCAGAGAGAAATAAGACTATAAATTTCTTGGTGGCATTCCCTACGAGCTTTTCATAATAAGGAGCACAAAAAGTGTGAATGACAACAACTATCATCTCTTTTTCTTAAGGGGAGGTTAAGCTAGGGCTGTTTCTTTTCTCCACCTTTAGGCGTATTTCCTAAAACTTTCAGTGGATTTTTTTCTTGAAATTCATTAAGGAAAGTCGATCTGATGCCCAATCTGACACGTGCTGGTACTGATTTATAAAGGCCTTAGCCAAGTCAGCCCATGATTGGATTTTCACATTGTCTAGCTCGATATACCATTGAGCTGCTACCCTACTGAGGCTGTGCTAGAAGTAATGGATGAAGAGCTTTTCATCTTTCTAGTACCCATAAATTTTTCGTAGGTGCATTTAGACATGGATGGAAGGGTTGATGGTTCTATTAAACTTCTCAAACTCTAGGACTTTGAACTTTAGAAGAATAACAAGGTTGGACACTAAAGACAGCAATTACACATCAAAAGCTCTGAACTTGTCACTCCCTTCGATAGCTTAGAGGCATTTTTCTAGTAGATGGAATTTGTTCACTTTTTTGCAATCATGGTGGACTTTTAACCTTCTATTTTCTTTGGTTTGTCATGCTCAAGGGTTATTGGATCTGCCGATGAGACTCTTGTGTTCACCCTTTGAGTATCGGGAATGAATTAACCTGCTGCAATGGGATTTAGGTAGATGACTAGCGGAGCCAAAGTGGTAAGTGTAGGAGAGGGCCGTTGTTCTTATCTAGTTTCCCCTAGGGGGTTTAGATTATTATTAGGGGGACTTTCAGCGTTGTAGGATCATTCCTTGTTTTAGCAGTGCTGGCTTACCCTTTTTCTTTCATAGAGGCAGTCATTAGTTCCATAAGTTTTGTGATTTGATTTTGCATTTTGTATTGCTGATGAAGCATCTAGTCTTATGATTCCTAAATGATTAGCTCAAGTCACTCAATATTGGCTTCATGATCACTCTCCATGATTTGCTTACGGCATCGTGTGTTGTAATGGTGTGTGACTTAAGGTTCCATGTTCCTGATTAATCTCAGAATCCCTTGCACTTTTATGGCCTAGTTCTCATATTAGACATTTATTTAAAAATGTATTTACTGATAAGCATTTATGATGCAATAACGAGTTAAGATAATGAATGATTGATGCAAGTGTAATAAAAAGTGGTGAAATTAAATGTGTATATGCATTGGAGAGAATTGATTCATGGAACAGCTTTGTCAATAACATTATTCAAAGAGCCACAAAAAGGTTTTTTTTCTTGCAACTTGATTACATCTGAAAATATCTAACATGATTACATTATATAATCACACGATCAAGAAAGCCTAAAAGTTGTTACTTACGATCTCAAAGAGGTACAATGTCTCACTTTATGGATCGAGCTACCTCAATCATGTTGTCTGCCTCTCATTAAGCCATATGAACTTGTTCAGTAAGGTGTTGCTGTTGTACTTGGTAGTTCAGACATGCTTGGTCAATTGTCGCTTGCCAATCTAGTTCGTGCTGCTTAGAAGCCGTTGTTAGTTCATTGATATGACCTTAATGAACCTGGATGAACCATTCTAACTCCTGGATTTTATGAGTGAATGCTTCATTTTCAACCCTGGCAATTCTTGCATCTCGTATTTGGGTCTCGAGTCTTTGATTCCTTTATTGGTAGGTAAAAGTAAGAGCATGTGCCTTCTTGAATTTTTTTTTTTTGGTTCTGAATTCCTCCTTTTGCTGATTCAGCTCGTGATTGAGAGTGGCAACTTTCGCTTCATATTCGACTAATGTCTTGCCAATACGTCGAGACCTGTTAGCTTTTTGGAGTGTCACATAATCCTTGGTTAGGCTTTCAAGGTCATCTTTGAAATGATCCCTTTCTTTAATGACTCGATCCATTTCACTACTCCTAAGATAGATATCCATCTCTAGCTGGCCCTTTTCCTCTTTAAGTCCAGAGATTTCTGTGGCAAAGGATGCCTTTTCTCGCTCAAACTCTTTTCCTAAGTAGCTCAATCTCAGAAGGCGGTTCCTCTATTAGGATTTGCAGTATCCCAGAGTTGGGTGGTGGCAATGGATTATTGATACGGTAGAGTCTCCATTCTTCGTATCCATGAGTGGTGGGGCTTCCTCTCTAGTATCTTTCCATACAATGGACTTCTTCTAAGCTTGGAAAGCTAACTGAACTTTTGCTTTATAATTGGGCTCTATATATTCAAAATCTCAATGTCCCAAGTCGTTAAAGAACAGGATGAATTGCTGGCACTGGAACTGATGCAATACCAATAGAGGAGCATAACTGGTAGTTTCCTATAATCCCAGGAGCAGTGCACAAGTGTAGTCTCCATATCTATACACAATCGACTGAGAGAACACCCATGGGGCTCTCCATGTGATTTCTTCCTCCTTCACATTTTGCAATTCCTCGACCCAAAGCTTTTCTGTCTTATCTTGATGACATTCTTCCTCTAATACATTGGAAAGAGGACTGAACTTGAAGAAAAAATTTTGCCTGGTTCTTTCCTTCCTAACATAGAGATAACCTAGGAGCCATATCTGGAGCAATGGGGCACAACCAATAAACCTTTCTATTACCATTCTTTTACAAAAGCTGAGGGTGCGAATGGTTTCAGCAATGATGGCAGAAGTATGGTTGATGTCACAATATAGGTGAGGAAAGAAATCTATGACTGCCACCTCTACATAACCCAAAGTCTTCGAGAATATGATGAGCCTGTAGATTGCCAAAGCATAGACATCTTGAACTTTCTTTTGGTTAGAAAGATTTACCATGGCCTTTTTCAAGCTGGCCCAAGAGATGCATTCGCTGCTTCCTTTTACTCTAAGGTGACTGTCAACCCATGCTTCTGTGGCTCCAAGAATTAGCCTCAACCTTTTCTTGAATACAGGAGGCGATAATGCTTTGCAATAAATTCGGTTAAACTTAGCCCTTTCTATGTTGAGTAGAGCTGTGTATTCATTACTGTTAGGGACTAAATCTTGTTGATTGAAAATGAAACATCGATAGGCGGGATTCCAGAACTATGTCATTGCTTGCAACAAGCCATCATCTAATTGAACTCAAAGTAAGAAAGCTATGTCCCTGTCCCTTTCAGTCAAGGCTTCTTTCTCGTTGTTGTCCTAACTGTTCCCAATATGCTTTAGTTCTCGACAATTATTCTGACGAAAAATGATCATGACCGCTTCATGCATTTCTAAGATGTCGTCAGGCTTTAGGATGTCCCGTCTTGATGTTGGCGACCTTCTGACCATGTTCTGACATTTTCAAAGGACTCGACAGTGGAGATAAATTGTTGGTCCATAAATTATGCCCCTTGCTAAACACCAAACTAGAACAATTGTCCCAAAGTGATGATAGTCATGATAGTTATGATGAGTTGAGGCATACACCAAAACACAAACAAAGGAAAAATAGGATAATGGAACATATAGTAGATAAATGTAAGGAAATAAAGAATTTAAGAACATCAAAACAAAATATTCATAACATGTCTCAACCAAGGTGGTGAGACGAGAAACGGGTAGTCAACATGCCAGGATGCAATTTGCCGTTCATGAGGTGATGTAATATCTTATTTTGATGGAAAAATAACTGACCAGTAGTAATATTCATTTATCACCACTAGTGCAGATGCATATTAAACAGTGACTCGGACAACATAATGGTTTACAGTATAAGACATTATGAATGATGGTTTTTACTGACCGTCACTTATTTAGACAAAGATTAACCGTCGTTTGGGAATGCACGACAACGTGCCTTGATAAATGATAGAAATGCATATGCGGGTGACAATTATATACTCATTGTCACCTACATAATTATGGTAATTAAGAGTAAAGGTTAGGAATGTTTCCTTTAGTGACCCTATTCTTCAGGTATTTTAGCAGCACTCCAGTATGGTTTGACATGGTTTAGCTCATAGGGCTTACTATATAAGGTTTAGATTGAGGGCTAAATAGGTGTCCAAATCTATTCTCCATCTATTTATGACAGTTGAGGCACCCTAATCCTAGGCCCATTGCAGGTTTGGCGAAAAGGGTTCGATCTAGTGGATGTATTTCCCTATGCAAATGCAGATGGAAACTCATGAGAGACATAGGTAATTTACATCTAAGAAGTTATTGCCATGCCTATACGGAGGGTTACTCATGAAGGCGGATAGCTCACTTCCTCCTAATGATTGGGTTATAACCATGTCATGGAGTTTGGCGGGACTCTAATGCTCATGCAAGTGTGCGATGTGTGACAGGGAAACGATCAAACCTTTGTGCTTACTTCTGTATTACCATTTTTATTAAACTGATGATTATTCAAAAATAAGACAATCTTGACAATCATGCCAAATAAAAGATTAGTTGACAAAAAAAAGGGCTATAGTTAAATAATGATCAAAGATCGAAGGAACTGGGAACCTAGCAAGACACGGCTAGTTATTAGCCTAATTCTTAATACTATCCCCAGTAGGGTCGCCAAGCTGTCGCAACATGCCTGGGGATGGATCTTTATGGATCTATGAGTGCATACAACTTAAAATATTTTTCTGACTTGAAAATGTCTTCTTGACCGAGGCTTTTCCATCATGACGTGATAAGAATGAGAAAGTACAAATTCTCAACCTATGATATAGTGAAGGGCACCATAAGATGAATCGTTCATCTTATTGGTCTAAGATGACCATCATGAAATGGCCAACACTTGGAGTCACCACCAATCATTTTGGGTTAGGCATGGTCAGATGCCTATTGAAACCTATGTCTTGAGTTACAAAATTCAAAACATCAATTCTGTGGTCTACTTAGTACAAAGATTCACTGTTTGGGTTCGAGGTTGGTTACTCATGATGAAGCATGAACCTCTTCACGACGCCCAAAATTGGTACCTTACTAGCTATGTCTTATCTTGGTTTTGATTCTTTTGATCTTAACTTGCCACTATTTCAATATAACCCCTTTTTAATGCTTGAATTTTATAGTAATACAAATCCAAGTTTTGATGAATAGATTTAATCTCATATACGCCCTAGAGAGATAGGGAATATAGAGATTTTTAATAAAAATGACCCCTGTATTTTACTTTGAAAAACAAAATGTTCCACTTTGGGCACTAGAGAGATACCCACGCAGAACATTACCTTTAATTTTATTGAAATGATTAGAAAACATGAATGCAAATAATCGTCACAAAGAAATCATGTTAGTAAGACAACAAATAGAGTAACATAACATGGATCATTCAATGCAGTGATAAACAAAAGGGATGGACTATTGTAATTTATCTCGTAATTGGCATTAATTATCTAGGAATAACCAAATCGATAATTTTTTATATGCATCTGGGTTTCTTGATTGAACAAGGTTTATTTGACACATTCATGGAAATCCGAGAAGGAGAAAATTTTAATTGTAGTTAAAAGATAGGGTTAGAGTATACCCTCAGAAAGATAAGGTTAGAGTATCCTGGTAGATGATAAATAATTTTGACAAAGGAAGACTTTAAAATCTTGTTAATTTTGAAAAATGGGGTTGGAGTATCCCTTTGGAAGTTGGGGTTGGAGTACCCCCATGGATGACAAATAACTTTGGCAAAGGAAGATTTTTAAATCTTGATAATTTTGAAAAGTGGTGTTAGAGTGTCCTCTCGAAAGGTCAGGGTTGAGTATCCCCAAAACTAACATATCTGACACTCTTTAAAGAAGTCGAGTTGAAAAACTTATGTTGACAAAACTTTGTGATTTAGAAAATGAGTGAGCATTTTAATGATTTTTGGAAAAAAAATTATTATGAATGAGGATGTTAAAGATGTAAAAAAAATATATTCAGGCCTTGATATGAGCTTGTGGGAGGTCGATGCATGTTTTCAAGTTTGATCGGGGTGATACGGAGACATATGAATGTCTCAAGAGGAAATTTGGGAAAACAACTTAATTTTGACCATGACCGAGAATAGAGGGACAGCATCTCGCGATCCCACTTTCCAAATTTACTCTAAATTGGTTTGAAGGCTTTAGAGGGTGGATAAGATACCGTTAGAAAGGTAAATCAATGACGGTCAATCTAAAAAATATTCCCAATGTCCCAAAGAGTCACTTTCAGAGGAAAAAATTTTCAAGTTCGAATTACTTTCGTTACTGGCAAAGCATACAAGGGACAAGGTGTGTTAAAATTTGAAAAATCATATTGGACTCATTTGGTATTAAAAAATTGCAAATAATACCTTTTCGGAAAGAGAATTTCATGAACGTTTTAGAAAAAGTGCTAAATGGATTTAGAAAAATCATTTATGGACCTGAAAGGCCCAACCAAATGCATTTTGTTCACTTCAAGGATTCTGGATAGTCTAGGTTTGAAAAATCATCTTTCATCTAAACTAATCTAGGGATGAATAAGACCTTGTTTGAAAGATATTTTGACACACTTTCAAAGAAAAATATTATAAAATTCATGAAAATCATTTAGGATTCTAAAATGATTTTTTAATTTGTAATAGTGATGCTGCCAATAGGGGGCAAAGCAAAACAAAGGATATTTCTTATTTTCTTTATGTTTATGGGTCCAAACTTGAGTCATCGACATTCGAACGTCCATGACTAAAGGGAAAGAGTGGCATGAGTGTCGCAAACTCATTTGCGTAGCCCCGGAGTATTTTAGGATGATGAAACAGCCCGTTGATCATAGCACTTAAGGTTTCAACTAAAAAACAAGGCACAAACATTTCGGGAACAAGTGTAAGGCCATTTTCATTGCAAAATCAAAAGATTTGAGCTTGTTTAACCAAGATTCCAGATCTGGAAAACTTAATTTTCTCTAAGATATTTTGCTAACTTTATGGAAAATGCTAAGTTCATGTTAATCCTTGTTGGTTGAAGTTAACATGCTTAGCATGGGGAGGTTTTGAAAATCAATTTTTGATAGCCATCAAACATGCATTAGACAAGGAGAAGACAATGAACATACAAGGGGGTGGCACAAAACATAAATAGGGATGCAAACTTTAGCAATGGTTTTGACAAAGAAAGTTTTATGCACACATTTTATGGAGTGAAGCTTGCTGAAAATGACAATGATTCATGACAGAATGCAAGCTAATGTATAAACATGCTTGAAATATGCTAGGCTAAGGATTCATACATGGATTAATCATAACAAGATGCATGGATATGGCATAAAATGCATGAGCAAAAGCTATCAAAATAATGAGTATGAAATAAGGCATTTTGCACATCAAGGGGGCATTAAGGCATCCAATTCCTAAACTACCACAACCAAATGCCATAATAATCCATGAGAATCCTAAGAGGGTGATGGAAACATGGAGAGCTCACTAAAATGATAAAGATGTTAAAAAATAGAAAATGAAAGTGATAAAGTAAGAATTTATACCAACAAAACTTCAATTTTTGGCCAAATAGTTAGAGCAGCTAAGATAGCTTCAATTTCCCTCTTTTCCTTATTGTTAATAAGCAAGAAAAAGAGAGAAACAATGAGGTTTTGGTTCTAGTATGGATAAAGGTGATTTTTAGAATGCGTAGTGGTTAAGAGGGAGTGTTTGAGGGCTATTTTTAGGTGCTGAGTGAAGTGCTATGAGATTTGGTTTTTCTTGATGTGTGAATGTGTTTTGGAAGCTGAAAATGAGCTGGAATCTTAAATTTCCTCAGTTGATATATAAGTAGTCTATTTATACTCGCATTTTGGAGCAAATTGGAAGTGTTTTTGGTCATTTCTCAAGGGGGACAAAGTGATGTCAACTTGATGGCTATAGAGTGGCTGTAGGGAGCAACTTGCTACCAATGTGATGGACATAGTGTGGCTGGTTTAAATGTTGAAATGATTTTCTAGCAAATAGGGTGCCTAATGTTGATCTTGGTTAAGAAACTAGGAAGGAGTAGGGTGATCATGTGACATTGACCTTTTTTATCTAATTTAGACTTTAAAAATGTTTTGATTAATTCAAAAGACAAAATTCATAATCTGATATGGGTTTTGATCTTTTTTGATGCAAAGAAACAAGTTAAAATTGAGTTTTGGATTAATGGAGGATGAGTCAAAAATTCCCAAACCGTGGAAAATGGGCTGAGTGTATCGATACATTGCAGAATGTATCGATACATTTGGTCCAAAAACCTTGAGTGTATCGATACAATGAACATTGTATCGGTACAATGAACATTGTATTGATACAATGATCATCGTATCGATACTATGAACCATTGTATCGATATATGTTGCTACGTGTCGATACATTTCTTTACAGAATGCACGTTTTGGTTTTGGCATGGCCTAGTATCGATACATAAGCTCTTGTATCAATACATAAGCTCATGTATCGATACATTTACGTGTTGTATTGATACAAATGGGGACATTTCAAATTTTTGGATCATTTGAGCCTTGTATTGATACATGAGAACCATGTATCGGTACATTCAAGCAAAATTGTGAGTTTTCTCATATCTTTTATCCCTGGACACCTTGAACTACGTCCTTTGATGCTGCATCTTTGCATTTATCTTTGATATGATCCATAAGCCTTCTTGACCTCTTTAAAAAAAACTTTTTCATTGGGCAACACATCACCCTCATTCACTTCATGTCCCAGATTGTTAAAAATTAACTTGGACAAAATAAAGTGTTTACAAGGGTTTATGACCCTGATACAATAAAACAAATTTTTTTTCTT
Source organism: Adansonia rubrostipa (assembly GCA_038381775.1). Lineage (NCBI taxonomy): Eukaryota > Viridiplantae > Streptophyta > Magnoliopsida > Malvales > Malvaceae > Adansonia > Adansonia rubrostipa. The sequence continues at coordinate 14,165 of JBBYHM010374094.1, forward strand.
TGGGAAGGTCTGTGACCTTGATAGAATGTAAGGTAAGGGGTCAAGGATTTTATCTTCGACAAGATCGGTGACGCCTAAAATTATTGGGGTAAACGGGGAGAAGGAAGAGCTTCGAACTCTTTGTAAATAGAGTCTTCAAAGTTTTTTTCTTCATATCAAAAAAGAATAGAGCTAAGAAAATTTTAGAAGTTTAAATATTCGTATTTAGAAGAATTTTCATATAATTTTTTAAAGGTATGTTTTATTTTTATTTGTAGAAGTGTTCTTATCATATTAAAATATAATTAACTTTGTAATTTATTATTATGATTAAATTTAATTTTGTTTCAACTAAGATTTTTTCTTTTTTTTTGGGTAGAAGTTGACATTTGTAATTACTGATTAAGGTATGATTTAAGCTTTTTAATTAAATAATTTGAAATTTAACTTTGTAATTTATTATCATAATTAAAATTAGTTTTATTGTAATTATTTTTTTAGCAGTTGAAATTTGTTTGAAAGATTAAGATATGATCTAGGTTTCTATTTAAATAATATGATATTTAACTTTGTAAGTTATTATTATCATGATTTAATTTTTTTGGTAATTAAGGTTTTTTTTTTGTACAAGTTGAATATTTGAGAGATTAAAGTATGATTTAGATATTTTTATTAAAGAATAAAAATATATTATTTAAGTTTGAAATTTATTATAATGTACTTTATTATTTATTATCATGAAGAAACTTATTTATGTTGTAATTGAGGTTTTTTGTTGAAGTTTGGTAAATTAAGTTATTTTAATATTAAGAGAATTTTAATTCTTCTTATAAGGATATTTTTGATTAACATAATGGTTTCATCCTCATCATCATTGTTGAGAATACAAGAAATTCATATATCATCAAGAGTATTATTTGAGGTGCTAAAGTTTTATTACTCAAAATTTTAAATATTATAAATTTAGAATTTTATAACTAATTAATTAATGACTTTTAAACAGGATTATAATCGCGAGTTACAACCATGTAAATTTGCTTTGGAAGAACCAAATGCATATATCATAGATTATCTAAAGTCATCTGGATTTTAATACACAACTTTAGTTAGAACTCCACAATATGAGCTTGGACTAATAAAAACCTTAATTGAACGAAGGAGACTAGAAACACATGCATTTCATCTTCGATGTGGTGAATGCAAGATCACTTTAGAAGATGTTACACTTCAATTGGGACTACCAATTGATTGTGAGGCAGTAACAAGGGGACCCTTTTGGAATGAGGTAAGGTATGCCTTGAATTATTCGGTGAGATCCTTTCAGCTAACTGTTTAGAAGGTTTAAGACTTAAAATAAGTTGGTTGGAAAAAACTTTCGCTACACTCCATCAAAATCCAATTACACGAGATATAGAATATGCTGCTAGAACATATATTTTTAGCTTAGTTAGAGGAATGCTAATGCTTTATAAATCTAGTAATTTGGTTCATTTAATGTATCTAGCAATTTTTTGAGATTTTAGGGAGGTTAGAAATTATAGTTGGGGTTCAGCCTGTATAGAATTCTTATATAGGGAACACTGTTGGGCCATAACTAAATGCACCCATGACATAAGTGGTTGTTTATTGCTACTGCAGTCGTCGGCTTAATATCGGATGCCATTTCATGCACTGAGAGTTAGTGCACCGCCTTATATAAATTATTAAAATTTTATATATATTTAAACAAATGGTGCAGTCAAAAAGATTATAGATCTATCCTAATTAAGTTTGAAAGTATCAAAGGAAGACTTGAATGCAACATCTCTAATAGGGTAAATATTTTAATGTAATTGATTAATGTACATGTGTATTTAACCTAACGGATTTCACATTATTCAATAATAATTTCTATGTATTTTTGAAATTTTTGTGGATGCCATAGCATTCTAATGAGATAACGCCATGCTTCTCAATGGAAGCGTACAAAAGTAGCTACATCTAGTTTGCAAATATGAGAATGATACGTTTTCAAGTTACAGAGTAGCACCAGGCAAATAAGGTTCTATGCCAATTTGGGATGCAACAACTGTAGACACCTCATTTTGTCCAGGCCAACTTTTGACATCCTAGGACTTAATTGAAAGGTGATAAAATCAAAAAATAAAAAATAAATTAGGGACGACTACTAGGTACTGTGTCACCAAGTACTATTAACTGACATGATGCTAGGCAAAATAATATTTTTGGGTGGTCTAAATTGCCTATGGGTCGTATTAAAGGAAAATGTAAAAATGAGGCATCAAAGGTCAATGTTCAAGGTGTCACTAGAGTCATTCGGATGAGTACACAAGTCAAGGTGAGGTAACTCAATAAGCCACATGTACGTGCAAGTTACATCAGCGCAAAGTATTGATACGAGGCTTTTGATCACCAAAAATTTCAAATTTTTATGTGTAGTATCAATACCTAGGGGTTTGGTCTTGTGATCTAATGAGATGTATTGACACCTATCATGATTATATCGATAAAGACTAGAGCTGGCAATTCGTGTCATTATGTCATGTCTCATTCTTAACACGACATGATTACCTGATACATGAACATGACATGATTAATTAATCATGTCAAACCTTGAAACATGAACATGAGACTATTTATATATGTGTTATATGAAACATGATACGATTATAACACAATTAAAATTGATTTGTTTATATCTAGTGCACGATTATAACATAATTAAAATTGATTTGTTTATATCTAATACGATACGAGACGATTACAACACGAATAACATGATTAATACGCATAAAATAAAAACACGATTAAGACAGGAAATACATGAAAACATGATTAGGACACAAGTTAACACGAATATTGTCAACCAATCTATCAATCAACTTCCTTTTTCCTATGTTTTCAAGCTGTTTTACTTTCTAACTATTTCTTCATAAATTATAAATTACAATTCACACCATTAAGAGCCATAATTTTAAAATATATAAAAAATTTGTTAAAATTAATATAGTGGCTTATTAACATTAATTAGTACTTTCTATGTTCTAATTACTAATTTATTATTTACTACTAATAATAATGAGTTAGTAGCATACTACAAATATATAATCATCTTAATAGTTTAATATGAGACTTAAATTGTGAAACCTATTTTACTACTAATTAATAAGATTAAGCCTATACTTTAATTAGTTTATAAGGTGATGATATATTATTCTTATATTTATATTATATAACATTTA
>JBBYHM010374124.1:0-17382 GCA_038381775.1 Adansonia rubrostipa
GGTACATTTTGTGTTGATATTTGTTTGATTTTGGAATAAGTAAAAGGGGGATTATGGTTGAATACATATGATTGAAACCAAGAAAAACAAATTCAGATGCATGTGATTAGTTACTACCAAGTGTAGACACCTAATTTCATCTGGATCCCTTTTTTCTCTTTTTTGATAATTCTAAGTATCCGAGATTGAGAACTTAATGGCAACCCTCATTGGGAATGATCTTTTTTAGATGAATCAGACATTCTCAAAAACTTTTTATTCATAGTTAAAAATGGCGGCAAGTTTACGTGATAAAAAAAATCACACTTTGATCTCTAATTTAAGATACATAAGACAAATATTTGAAAGAAAAATTATTTTTTATTTTTCTTGTCAAAATTTTGAAAATTTGTTTCTGCAAATGATATCGCCATCAAATTTCTCATTTTTTATAATTTTTATAAAATTTTTCATTAAACTTGGAAGTTAACCATCATATAATTATACAGATACCTCTGTGGTATTTATGTTGATATGTACTCTGAAAAATCAGAAGGAAAAATTCATCTTGGCATTTTATATTATAGGGAGTTATGTTGTCCGTTTTTGCGATTAATTTTGAATTTTTCATAGTATTGCGACTTTTATACTTTTAAAATTTTTTCTGATAAAAATATTTTGGATTTTGGATTTTCATCTTTACTATTTTGTAACTTAGTATTTTGGATAATAGGTTTTATTTAATTTATTTTTATATAAATTTTAATGGATTCTTTAAAATTTTTTTGATTCTTAAATACAAGCTTTCCTTTATCTGTAAAATTTAATAATGAAATTTTCTCAAGTTTTCAACTTCAAAATTCTTTAAAAATTTGCATTTAATTCCATTAAATCATTTTTTTCAAATTTCATTTTATTTTATAAGTTTTATATTTTCTTCCCGTTTTCAAAATACAAGATTTTTTACTCCGTATTTTTTTTAAGAAGATTTTTCTTAGTTTATAATTTTTAAAATTCTTCAAATATTATTATTTAATTCATATTAAAATAGTTTAGGAAAATTCATTTTATTTTTATCAATTTTGCATTTTTCTTTTGAATTCTTCTATTTTCGAAATACGAAGTTTTCAACTCTGTAATTTTTTGGGAGGATTTTTCTTAGTTTAATAATTTTTAAATTTCTTTAATATTATTATTTAATCTATATTAAAATAGTTTTGAAAATTTTAATTTATTTTATGAGTTTTAAAATTTTTCTGCTACCGAGACACAGAGTTTTTTACTCGTAAATTTTTTGTTAAGATTTTTTTGAATTTAAAATTTTTAAAATTCTTAAAATATTATTTTTCTAATTCATATTAAATCAATTTAAAAAAAATAAATTATTTTAGGAGTTCTAGAAATTTTTCGGTTGCCAAAATACGGGTTTCTATTCCTTAAATATCTGCGGTAGGATTTTTTGGAGTTCATAATTTTTAAAGTTCTTCAAATATTATTTTTTAATCCCTATTAAATCAGTTTGTAATAATTCAATTTATTTTTTGAATTTTGCATTTTTTCGTATATAATAATTCTTCCTGGTAAGATTCTTTTCTCATATAATTTTATGAATTTTGGAGCTCCAATTAGTTTTTTTCTTTTCATTATTTCATTTAAAAAACTTTATTTATAATTATCAATTATTAATTTTCTATTTTATTATTATTATTATTATTATAATTTTATTTTAATTATTAGTTATTTTCTACTTGTTCGTGAAAACTAGTCTAGTTAATTTCCAACTTTTCCCCTAACTAATTTGTTTGGTACCTAATTTTTAGTTACATGATATTTTCTAGGCAATCATGATAATATTTTTTTGAATGACCTTTGATCGTTTGTCAACTTAATGCAAATATAACCTTTTTATGCTAATTAAGACAAAAATATAATAAAATTAATTAATTAAAATTTTTGTCCTTTTCTCCCCTTGGAGTTTCGGTCAAGAGGATTTAGGGGATCCTCTTGGCTAGCCCTCCTTCTTTATGAAACGGGGGAGGATGTGTTTTCATTTTTTTAGGAGTTTTCTTGCTAAAAACAATAGCTTATTTTAGTTTTCAATTTATTCAAGGTATAATGTTTAATCCTTTAGTTTTTCTTCATCTTTATTCTTTTTTTTGCTTATTTATGATCTAAATCCATGTTAAGGCTCATGGATTTTCATCCATGTTGAAAGGCTAAACATGGTGATTTTGTATATTTTTTATATATGGTGTGTGTTTTTTTTGTTTTTTAAGTTATTTCTTGATGTTTGCTTGTAAAATATGTTGTTGTTTAGATCTTTATTTATTGTGCATATGTGTTAAGGTATATCTAGTTTCCTTTTATATTCATGTTAATGTATGAGTAAGTATATTTGTATATTCATTTTTATCTTTATTTTTTTTATTTTTATTTTGGTTTAGTAATGTTTATTTATGTTCATGATTCTTTATATCAAAGCATGCTTATGTTTTATATTTTTGGTTTGGTCGAATTTGATAGGTTCTTTGATGATGACTTTATGCATATTTCTTGCAATAATTTCATGTTTTTCTTCTTTTTATGTTATTTTATAACATTAGTGAATCTTTTAGGCTATTTTTGGGTTTGGTTGAAAGCTTCATGGATAACTTGGAAACTGATTTTATGTCTTTTATAACATGTTTTAGGTATTTTCAATACTTTAAGGGTCATTTGCAAATTTATAAAGTTTAGGGACTAAATTGTAAAATATGGAATTGTGTTTAATGGCTAAAAATACTTGGCCGAACCTTTTTGTATATTGTTGCCATGATTTTTAAGTTGATTCTTTGTTGGTTTGGTGATTTTTAATGATCTTTTGTGGTATTTTATCATATAGAGTCGAAATGTAATTTTCAAAGTTTAGGGGTTATTTTTTAAATTGTAGAAATTTTTTTTAGGACAAGGTATTTGGTCGAATCTTTTTGAAATATTGGCTATATTTTCATGCATAATTTCATATGATTTTTAGGTTATTTATTATGTAGGGACTAAAATGAAAATTTAGAAAAGTGTAGAGACTAAATAGCAAATTTTCATATTTAGGGGGCAAAATAGACATTTTATCAGTTTCAAATATTTCTATTATTTCTATGTCCTTACATGGGGATATAGAAATTTTTAAAACTTTTAGGATTTATTCGGTCTTCCGAAGGATACGAAATGTAATTTTCAAAAATTTAATGGCTTGATTGTAAATTTTTCATTTTTAGTCAAACTTGAACTTTTAGCTTTTCCATTTAGACTAAATTAATCTACTTTTCATCATTTTAGGTCATTCTAAGGACCATTAGGGTTACCAGGATACTTTCATATCGAAGGTATACCTAAGGGATATTTTAGTAAATTTGCTTATCAAGATGCTTTTACGCCAAAGGTGAATATTTTAGGATTGGTTTAGCCTTCCAAGGCCATTTTAAGGTCCACTAGGGTTATTGGGATACTTTCACGTCGAAGGTATACCCTAGACGCATTTTGGTAATTTTGCTCACCGAGATGCCTTTACGCCAAAGGTGAATATTTCAGGATTAGTTTAGCTTTCCCAGGTCACTTTAAGGATCATTAGGCTTACTGGGATACTTTCACATCGAAGGTATATCCTAGGGGCATTTTGGTAATTTTGCTTACTAAAATGCTTTTATGCTAAAGGTGAATATTTTAGGATTAGTTTAACTTTCCAAGGTCATTTTAAGGTCCATTAAGGTTACCGGGATACTTTCACGTCGAAGGTATACCTTAAGGGGCATTTTGGTAATTTTTCTTATCGAGATGCCTTTATGCCAAATGTGAATATTTTATGATTGGTTTAGCTTTTCAAGGTCATTTTAAGGTCTGTTAGGGTTACCAGGATATTTCCGCATTGAAAGTATACCTTAAGGGAATTCTTGTAATTTTGCTCATTGGGATACTTTTACGTCAAATGTGAATACTTTAGGATTGGTTTAGCTTTCTAAGATCATTTTAAGGTCCATTAAGGTTATCGAGATACTTTCACATTGAAAGTATACCTTAGGGGCATTTTAGTAATTTTGTTTATCGCGATGATTTTACTCCAAAAGTGAATCTTTTAGGATTTGTTTAGCTTTCTAAGATCATTTTAAGGTCTATTAAGATTAACAGGATACTTTTATGTCGAAGGTATACCCTAAGGGTATTTTTATAATTTTTTGAGTCTAGTCTTAAATAACCATTAGGATGCTTTTTGGCCGAAAGTGCATATTTAGGATAAGTTCGCTCTTTTTCATTCGTTTTCAAGTTCTTTAAGCGTTACTGGGATATTTTCGTGTAAAAGGTATACCCTAAGGGTGTTTTTGTAATTTTGTGTTGAAACCATATCCTATATGAGTACTAGGATACTTTCACATCAAAAATATAGGTTCATTGTATTAGGTCATTTTTAGGTTATAGAGTTCATATTTTTTTAATAATAAAAATTATTTTATAAATAAGCAATGTTTCTTAATTAAATTAATATGTAGGATTCCCACCAAAATATGTGAGAAATTTTACAGATTATTTTAATAGCAAGATGTCTTTTTCAAATAGGAAGTCAGGATTTTTCAATTTTGAGAAAATAAAATCTTTCGTATTTTGCATGGTTCTCCAGCAGGATATGATTGGAAATTCGTGTCCACTTGGTTCCCTGAGAGGGTATGAATAATTTTGTGATTTTCAAAAGTATTAAAACCCAGATTTCTTAAAATAATAAATTTCTTTAATAAAATATTATGAAAATTATAATAAAATATCAAATATTGAAACCAAATAAAAATCAAATTTATTTTAACACATGATTAATGAGATACCGATTGCCAAGCATCACAAGACGGTCAATCTTTACTTATGATTGTAACTGACTCTTGGACCCTTTCAAGCGATCTCTGGTATGAGCGCAGACCTCCGAGTTTGTTTTTATGGGTTTCGTAATCCTTAAAATATAAACTCCAGTAGGTGTCCAATCTCACCTAGCCAAAACAAATTGGTGGTGACTCCCAAAAAATGATCATTTCATAACGACTATTCAAAGAAGTCGGGTGAGCAATTCATCTCGACAACTCAATCCCTAGGTACAAAAAATAAAGAATAATAATCTTGATATAGGCCTTTAAAAATAAAAGGAAATAATTATATATAGGTATTTGTATAGAAACAATGGATATATTCGCCATTTTAAGTTAGGCTGGTCAGGATTTGTATCCGAGCCATATTGCGATAGCTTGGCGACTCCACTGGGGACATCTTACTGAGTCAGGCCTAAAATTAATTATGAGTTAAATAAATCTTGATTAATTTGGTTTCAATAAATATTAATTATAATTCTCCAATAAAATTATTATTATTGTTATTTTTGTGACTTGTCTTTGTGTTTCTTTTGTTTTCTTTGGGATTTAAGATTAGGGTGTTATTAATGTTTCCGGAAAGATTCATTTATCCCTTCATACCCACTGAGCACGAATGCAGTAGCTTTGCATATAACTATTGATTGCAATAGGACTATACCACCTAAAGTACTTATCGACAATGGTTCAACTTTCAATGTCATGCCATGGGTTACATTGTCCAGGTTACCAGTAGACCATAGTCAGCTCAAACAAAGTCAAATAGTGGTCAAAGCTTTTGATGGGACTAAAAGAGAGATTAAAGGAATTATTTTTGTCCCCTTAATAATTGGCCCATGCCCTTTCGATATTGAATTTCATGTATTAGATATTACCCCTGTATATAACTGTCTCTTGGGACGACCTTAGATACACTCTACCGATGTTGTACCATTTTCCCTTCATCAAAAAGTCAAGTTTATAATTGATGACAAATTGGTCAACATATCAGGTGAAGAAAACATAATAACTATAACTTCAACTGAGCCTCCTTACGTTGAAGTGAATGCTGATGCACATGAATATTCATTTAGGGCACTTGAAGTTGTTAATGCTACTTTTGTTGCTGAGGGATCTCCAATTCTGATGCCTGAACTTTCCAAAAGCACTTATATAGGTTTAAAGCTCACAGTGGGAAAAGGTGCTTAAGAAAGAAAAAGGCTCGGCAAGAATTTGCAAGGGATAAGTCGATCTATTCAAGTGATGGTAAAAGAGATCGATATGGATTAGGTTACAACCTTAGAAGCAACTTTTTGCTTCATATTTAATAAGAAAGTGAGTTATAGGGAAGAGTTTAAGTTAGTATTTAATTCCATATCCTTCTTTGAAAGAAACTTTTTGCTATGGTAGGACCATCAATTCTGCTACTCAAGGAAAAAAAGCAAGTGATGATATGACGATGATCGTTTCGAGTCTTATGAATTTTTAAGTGAACGCAGTTAATTCAGATGATGAAATGCTGAGGGATGATCATGGGATTCATCCTGCCCTACTAGATATGTCTGGACCAATTGAACTGTTACCGAAAGAACTATAATGTCTAGGACTAATCCAAAGTGATTCCAAGAACTCACCTCGTTAGTTTTGGCCCAAAAACATATCAGGATCATTTTATAAAGGGCATAAACATGTCATATATTTTAAAAATGAAATGCATAAACTTTTTCTATATATTCAGAATTCTTTTACATCTATATTCTCTTTTTCCTCTTACGCTCTTTTCCTTTTTCATAGACTCATATATGAATTATCCCATATTTTCTTGTCTGCCCATTTTTTGTTTTGTTTACTTTTACAGATCCTTTGACCAAAAAGAAAAGGATGATCTCTTTTAGAATTCAAAAGTTAATTTTGAAAGATCCATCTACTCGAACGAGGATGATTTCGAAGAAGATTTCAATGATTGCATTTTACCACCTGACTTTTTAAAATTACTTAGCAGGAGGATAAACGAATAATGCCTCATGAAGAGCCCACAAAGGTTATAAACTTGGGGGATAAGGATGATAGAAAAAAAGTCAAAATTGGAATTGTTATCATGCTCATAACTAAAGTAGAGTTAATAAATTTGCTCTAGGAGTTTCGTGATGTTTTTGCATGGTCATATCAAGATATGCTGGGTTTAGACCTAAAAATAGTGGTCCATAAGCTACCTTTAAAACCAGAATGCAAGCCGATGCAGCAAAAATAGAGAAGGATAAAGCCTGAAATACTATTGAAAATTAAGGAGGAGGTGAAGAAACAATTTGATGTCGGGTTTTTCAAAGTGTCAAAGTATTCAAAATGGGTTGCTAATATTGTCCCTATTCCCAAAAAAGATACGAAAGTTAAAATGTGTGTAGACTATTGGGATTTAAACTGAGCAAGCCCAAAAGATAATTTTTTTCTCCTTCATATTGATACATTGGTCAATAACACCGCAAAGAATTGTCTATTTTCTTTCATGGATGGATTTTCAGGCTATAATCAGAGTAAAATAGCCCCTGAAGACATGGAAAAGACAATATTTGTCACTATATGGGGCACCTTTTGTTATAGGGTGATACCATTCAGGCTAAAGAATGTAAGGGTAACTTACCAAAGGGCAATGGTCTATTTGTTTCATGACATGATGCATAAAGAAAATTAAGGTGTATGTTGACAACATGATTGCCAACTCTTTTCAGGAAGAAAAGCATGTTGTGGATTTGTGAAAATTGTTTGAAAGGTTGAGAAAATATAAGCTAAAGTTGAATCTGGCAAAGTGTGCTTTCGATGCAAGATCAGGAAAGCTATTAGGTTTCATTGTAAGTGAAAAAGGGATTGAGGTTGATCCTGATAAGATTAGAGCTATTCAGGAGTTGCCACCTCCACGCACATAAAAGGAAGTAAAAAGCTTTCTTGGGAAGTTGAATTACATTGCTCATTTTATTTCTCAACTCACGGATAAGTGTGATCCATCTTTTGACTTCATCAAAAACATAACCTAGGAAAGTGGGATAAAGATTGTCAAATAGTATTCAAAAAGGTTAAACAATATTTAGTAAATCCTCTAGTTCTTGTACCCTTGATTCCAGGGCATCCCCTCATATTGTACCTTTTAGTGTTTGGGCGATCGATGGGATGTGTGCTAGGGCAACATGATAAGACTGGTAAGAAAGAAAGGGCAATCTATTACCTCAGTAAAAAGTTTTTAGAGTATGAGATAAATTATTCCAAAATCGAGAAAATATGTTATGCCCTAGTTTGGATTGCAAAAAGGCTCAGGCATTATAAGTTATATCATATTACTTGGTTGATCACTAAAATAGATCCAATCAAGTATCTTTTTGAAGCCTCAGCGTTGTCTAGAAGAATAGCGAGATGGAAAATGCTATTATCAGAATATTATATAGTTTATGTGAGCCAAAAAGCTATCAAAGGAAGTGCCATTGCCGAATTCTTGGTGAGCTGGGCTCTTAATGATTATCAGCCACTAGATTTTGATTTTTCTGATGAACATTTGATGAATGTTTCTATTGAAAAAAAAAAGGTGACAAGCAGAGAAAGTAGAATGGAAAATGTATTTCGATGGGGCCTCAAAGCTTTGGGTCATAGAATTGGAGCAATTCTCATATCTCCCAAAGAAGATTATTATTTTTTTATCGCTAAATTGGATTTTGATTGCACAAATAATGTGACAGAGTATGAAGCATGTGTTATGGGACTTTGTGCAGCCATTGAGAGAATATGCCAGTATTAAAAGTCTATGGGGATTCAGCCTCAGTGATTTATCAGTTACGAAAAGAATAGGAAACTTGTGATTTGAGGTTGGCCCAATATAAAAAGTTGATTTTGAATTGTTACAAGAGTTTGATAAGGTGGATTTTGTTCACTTACCTCAAGATGAGAATCAGATGACTGATGCTCTCGTTACTCTTGCCTCGATGTTTAAGGTGAATGAGAATGAAAAAACAATCTTAATTCAGATAAGTTTACATGAGTCACCCATGTATTGTTACAATGTTGAAGCTGAATCCAATGGTTGTCAATAGTATTATGATATTAAAAGGTATCTCAAGAACCAAGAATATCCGAACAATGCCTCTGAAAATGACAAGAAAACCTTGAGAAGGTTAGTAATGAACTTTGTTCTGGATGGTGAAATTCTTTATAAGAGACACTATGATCAAACATTATTAAGATGCATAGATGCTCTTAAAGCATAGAGACTTTTGGAAGAAGTACATGAGGGAGTTTATAGGATTAATGCCAATGGGCATAAAATGGTGAGACAAATTATGATGTTGGGTTACTTTTGGATGACTATAGAGAGAGATTGTACTAAGTATGCTCGAAAATGTCATAAATATCAAATTTATGTAAATAAGATTTATGTCCCGCCTTCACCATTACATGTCATAACTGCTCCGTGGCCCTTTTCTATGTGGGGCATGGATGTTATTAGGCCAATTACCCCTATAACTTCAAATCATCATCGTTTTATTTTGGTTGCTATAGACTATTTCACCAAATAGGTTGAAACGGCTTCTTACGCAAATGTGACAAAGTCGACGGTGATTAAATTCCTAAAGACTAATATTATTTACCATTTTGGAATACTTGAGAGGATCATAATTGACAATGGCTCCAACTTGATTAATAAATTAATGATAGAGGTACATACCCAACCTAAATTTTCTCATCATAATTTAGTGACATACTGTTTGATGCTGAATAGAGCGGTTGAAGCAGTCAAAAAAATATTAAGAAGATTATGGCTAAAATGGTGGAGGTGTATAAAGATTGGCATGAAAAGCTCTCTTTGCACTTTTAGCATATAGAACTTAAGTGCGGACCTCTACTGGGGCAAACCTATATTCGTTGGTATATAGCATAGCAGTTGTTTTACCAATTCAAGTCAAAATTCCCTCCTTTCGGGTGTTGATGGAGACCAAATTGAAGGAAGCTGAGTGGATTTGAGATCGCTATGAAAGTTGGATTTTATCGAAGAGAAAAGACTGCGAGCAATTTAGCATAGGAGAATGTATTAGAAGAGAATGATGAGAGCTCATGATAGAAAGTTCTATCCAAGACAATTTCATGAAGGAGAATTGGTATTAAAAAAAATCTTTCCTGGCCAATGAGATTCATGTGGTAAATGGGCTCCAAATTGGAAAAGACCTTATGTGGTTCAAAAAGAATTTTCCAGTGGGGCATTAATTTTGGCAAAAATGGATGGGCACTTTACCCAACCTTGTCAATGCTAATAATGTGAAAACGTATTATGTTTAAAAAAGAAAAAAAAGAGGAAAAATAAAAGAAAAAATAAAAAAATAAAAATGAAAATAAAAAAAAGTTAAAACGAGAGGCCTTAAGATGAAAACCCGAAAAGGGCAACTCAGGCAGAATGATGATTATGAAGGAAAATTCGCTAAAACTCAAGATCAAATATGAAGGCATTATGTAATCAAAAACATATTTCAAGAGATTGATCCATGAAAGAGCGGTGTTTTGATCAAGAAAAGCTTCCGAAGATTTGAATGAGAGATTCCAAGCATCTGGCTAACACCCATTTTTGTCTTATATTTTGTATATACTCTTATTAAAAAAAAACCTAATATTGTTTTTCCTTCCCTTGATTGGAATGTATCTACACGTCTTTATTCATCCCCTTTTCACTCTTTTATTCAGGCCTTTGTTACCTTCATTTGTACCTCTATCATTTTTACCTCTGTCATACCTTTTTCATCTGCATATGTTTCTGACAAGTGATGATTGACATCTTATAAATAAATAATAAAAAAAAAGAGATTTCTTTGCATTAATTTGGATTAAAGACTAACAATATAGGGACTTTAGTCACTGTTTCAATTCTACAAACATTTTAGGAAGGGTAAGAAATCAACGATAATTGGATATCCTCAAAGAAAAGGGAATGTTGGCAGCCCTAGTTAAAATACATTTATGATAAAAAGAAATAAATTCTTTACAAAAAGTTTCAAATACAAACATCGTTAATATTCCTTTGCCTATTCAATTTGAAAAAGCTCTAGCCTGAGCAATAGAAGTCTATTTTCCTTCATCGAAAAAATAAATTTTCACACAATATTTTGGAAAATGCCTTTGACTTTGAATAGCAGGGCAGGTTCATCTCTTGAAGATATCTTCGAATCGAGGCTCGAGCATTGATTTTCTTGACTAGAAGAAAAATATTTTCTATAAATGTCCTCAAATGCCAAAATAAACTGGATTAGAGATGATGGATAATTATAAAATTCATAGGTTATATAGAGAAATTCATCATCTGTAGTATGCATGCATTTACATTCATTAATTTGTAGGAAATCTTAAGTGGGACATTGAAGAAGGGCAACCATCATGCTTATTTCCTCAAAATCAAAAGGTAAGTCTTTCATCCTTTTAAATTGACCAAGCATCAAATGTTGCCATCATTTATCCCTGTTAACTTGTAAGCTTTGTCCCAATCAACCCTTTTATCCATATTAACTTACCACTTTGTCCTGGTTAACCTTTTATCTCTATTGACTTGCTATCATTGTCCCAGTTAACCCTCTTATCCCTATTGACTTGTCAGTTTTGTTTCGATCAACCTTTTATCCCTGTTAACTTGTCGACTTTATCTCAGTCAACCTTTTATCCTTATTAACTTGTTAACTTTGTATCGGTTAACCTTTTATCCCTTTAGACTTGTCGGCTTTATCTCGATCAGCCTTTTATCTTTGTTGACTTGTCAATTTTATTTCGATCAACCTTTTATCCTTGTTGACTTGTTGACTTTGTCTCAGTCAATCATGTATCCCTATTGACTTATCGGTTTTCTATCGATCAACCTTTTATCCTGTTGACTTGTCGACTTTGTCCCAGTTAACTTTTTTCTCCCTATTTACTTGTTAGCTTTGTCCCAGTTAGCCTTTTCTCCCTATTGACTTGTCGACTTTGTCCCAGTAAACTCTTTTATCCCTATTGACCTATTGGCTTTATCCTAATCAACTTTTTATCCCTCTGAACTTGTTGACTTTGTCCCAGTCGACCCTATTTATCCCTGCTGCTTGTTGACTTGTCGGTTTTGTCCCAGTTAACCTTTTTATCCCTATTGACTTATCGATTTTGTCCCAGTTAACCTCTCATCCTTGTTGAACTATTAATTTCATCCCATTAACCCCTTTTGACTTAGGTTTCACCCTATTCATCATTTTAATTCAAGCCTTTTCTTTTGGGCTAATTAGTTTTTATATTCATTATTAGTTTACGACCTGAATGAAATCATGCCTATTTGGTCTTTGCTTTACTCCTGATTCTTAGCAACGGTCAAAAAGGGGCACCTGTAGACACCTAATTTCGTCTGTCTCTTTTTTTCTTTTTTCTTTTTTTTGATAATTCTAAATATCCGAGATTGAAAACTTTCCAACAACCCTAATTGAGAATGATTTTTTCAAATGAATCAGACATTCTCAGAACCTTTTTATTCATAGTTAAATGGCTGCAAGTTCACATGATAAAAAAAGAATCACACTTTGATCTCTAATTTCGGATATATAGGATGAATATTTGAGAGAAATAACATTTTTTATCCTTCTTGTCAAAATTTTGAAAATTTGTTTTTGCAAATGATATCGCGATCAAATTTTTCATTTTTAAGAATTTTTAGAGAATTTTTTTTAAACTTGGAAATTGATCGTCTTGTAATTATACGATACCTGTATGATATTTATATTGATATGTACTCTGAAAAATCAGAAATATTCAAGGAAAAATTCATATTTGCATTTTATACCATAGGGAGTTAGGTTGTCTATTTTTGTAATTAATTTTGAATTTTCATAATATTGCGAGTTTTGTACTCATAAAATTTTTCCTAATAAAATTATTTTAGATTCTGAATTCTAATCTTTACCATTTTGTAAATTAGTATTTTGGATAATAGGTTTTATTTAATTTATTTTTATATAAATTTTAATGGATTCTTTCAAATTTTTTTGGTTCTAAAATACGAGCTTTCCTTTATCTGTAAAATTTTATGGTGAAATTTTCTCAAGTTTTTAACTTCAAAATTCTTTAAAAATTTGCATTTAATTACCATTATATCATCTTTTCAAAATTCATTTTATATTATAAGTTTTATATTTTTTTCCCGTTTTCAAAATATAGAGTTTTCTATTCTGTAATTTTTTTTAGAAGATTTTTCTTAGTTTATAATTTTTAACATTCTTAAAATATTATTATTTAATTCATATTAAATCATTTTGGGAAAATTCCTTTTATTTTTATCAATTTTGTTTTTTTCTTTTAAAATTTTTTTGTTTTTGAAATACGAAGTTTTGTACTCCGTAATTTTTTGGGAGGATTTTTGTTAGTTTATAATTTTTAATTTTTTTAATATTATTATTTAATCCATATTAAAATAGTTTTGAAAAGTTTAATTTATTTTATGAGTTTTAGAATTTTTCTGTTATCGAGACACAGAGTTTTCTATTCGTAAATTTTTTTTAGTAACCTTTTTCTGAGTTTACAATTCCTAAAGTTCTTAAAACGTTATTTTTTTAATTCATATTAAATCAGTTTTGAAAAATTCAATTTATTTTATGAGTTTTAAAATTTTTTCTATTGCCAAAATACGGAGTTTCTACTCTGTAAATTTCTTTAGTAGGATTTTTCAGAGTTCATATTATTTTAAATTCTTTAAATATTATTTTTTAATCCATATTAAATCAGTTTGTAAAAATTCAATTTATTTTATGATTTTTGCATATTTTGTATATGATAATTTTTCCCATAAGATTTTTTCTCTTATAATTTTATGAATTTTAGAGTTCCAATCAATTTTTTTCTGTTCATTATTTAATGTAAAAAAAAACTTTATTTAAAATTATCAATTATTAATTTTCTATTTTATTATTATTACTTTAATTTTATTTTAGTTATTAGTTATTTTCTACTAGTTTCATGAAAACTAGTCTAGTTAATTTCCAACTTTTCCTCTAACTAATTTGGTTGGTATCTAATTATCAATTACATGATATTTTCTAGCAATCATGACAACAGTTTTTTGAATGACCTTTGATTGTTTGTCCAATTAATGCAAATCTCACATTTTTATGCTAATTATGACAAAAAATAGTAAAATAAATAAATTAAAATTTATGTCCCTTTCTTCCCTTGGAGTTTCGTCCAAGAGGATTTAGGCGATCCTCTTGGCCGGCCAAAAGGGGAGGATGTGTTTTCATTTTTTTGAGAGTTTTCTTGCTAAAAAAATATATATCACTAAAAAACATAGCTTATTTTAGTTTTTAATTTATTCAAGGTATAATGCTTAATCCTTTAGTTTTCTTCATATTCATTCATTTTTGTTTCTTATTTATGATCTAAATCCATGTTAAGGCTCATGGATTTTCATCAATGTTGAAAGGCTAAACATGGTGATTTTGTATATTTTTTATAATGGGTGTTTTTTTTATAATTATTACTTGATTTTTGCTTGTAAAATATGTTGTTGGTGTTTTTGAGATCTTAATTTATTGTACATGTGTGTTGAGGTATATGTAGTTTCCTTTTATATTCATGTTAATGTATGAGTAAGTATATTTGTATATTCATTTTTATCTTTATTTTGTTTTATTTTTATTTAGGTTTAGTAATGCTTACTTATGTTCATGATTCTTTATATCAAAGCACGCTTATGTTTGATATTTTTGGTTTGATCGAATTTGATAAGTTCTTTTGATGATGTTTTTGTGCATATTTTTGCAATAATTTAATGTTTTTCTTGTTTTTATGTTATTTTATAACAGTAGTGAACGTAGGGGCTAATTTGAAAAAACATATAAACTCTTTAGGCTATTTGTGGGTTTGGCTGAAAGCTTCATGGATAACTTGGAAACTTATTTTATGTATTTTATAACATGATTTAGGTATTTTAATACTTGAGGGGTCATTTTGCAAATTTAAAAAGTTTAAGGATTAAATTGCAAAATATGAAAATTATGTTTAATGGCTAAACATGCTTGGCCAAACCTTTTTTCATATTATTGCCATGATTTTTGTGTTGATTCTCTACTGGTTTGGTGGATTTTAATGATTTGTTTGTGGTATGTTATCATATAGGGGTCGAAATGTAATTTCATAAAGTTTTAGGCTTATTTTGTAAATTATAGAAAATTTTTTATGGGGCAAGGTATTTGGTCGAATCTTTTTGATATATTGGCTGTATTTTCATGCATAGTTTCATATGATTTTTATGATTTTAGGCTATTGTATTATGTAGGGACTAAAATGAAAATTTAAAAAAGTGTAGGGATTAAATAGTAAATTTTCATATGTAAAGGGCACAAGGGACATTTTACCATTTTTAAAGATTTCTATTATTTCTATCGCTTTCTGTAGGAATATAGAAATTTTCAAAACTTTTTGTATTTACTCGGTCTTCCGAAGGATAAAAATGTAATTTTAAAAATTTAGGGGCTTGATTGCAAATTTTGCATTTTTAGTCAAACTTAAACTTTTAGCTTTCCATTTAGACTAAATTCATCTATTTTTCATCATTTTAGGTCATTTTAAGGTCCAGTAGGGTTATCGAGATACTTTCACGTCAAAGGTTTACCCTAGGGGCATTTTGATAATTTTACTCACTGAGATGCTTTTATGCTAAAAGTGAATCTTTGGGATTGTATTAGTTTTCTAAGGTCATTTTAAGGTCCATTAGGATTATCGAGATATTTTTATGTCGAAAGTATTCTTTAGGGGTGTTTTGTTAATTTTGCTTATCGAGATGCTTTTACGCTAAAAGTGAATATTTTAGGATTGGTTTAGCTTCCTAAGATCATTTTAAGGTCCATTAAGGTTACCGAGATACTTTCATGTCGAAAGTATACCTTAGGGGTATTTTGGTAATTTTGCTCTTCAAGACTTTTTTACACCAAAGGTGAATATTTTAGGATTGGTTTAGCTTTTTAAGATCATTTTAAGGTCCATTAGGGTTAACGGGATATTTTTATGTCAAAGGTATACCTTAAGGGCATTTTCATAATTTTACTGTGTGTCTAGTCTTAAATAAGCATTAGGATGCTTTTTGGTCGAAAGTGTATATTTAGGATAGGTTCGCCCTTTTTCATTTATTTTCGAGTCCTTTAAAAGTTACTGGGATACTTTCATGTAGAAGGTATACCCCAAAGTTATTTTCGTAATTTTGCATTAGAACCATATCCTATATGAGTATGAGGGTACTTTTACATCAAAAATACGCATTAAGAATAGGTTCATCATATTAGGTCATTTTTAGGCCATACAATTCATATTTTTTTAATAATAAAAATTATTTTTATAAATAAGGCAATGTCTCCTAATTAAATTAATATGTAGGATTCCTACCAGAATATGTAAGAAATTTTATGGATTATTTTAATAGCAAGATATCCTTTTCAAATAGGAAGTCAAGATTTTTCAACTTCGAAAAAATAAAACCTTTCGTATCTGCATGCTTCTCCAACGAGATATAATGGAGAATTCGTGTCTACTTAGTTCCCCGAGAAGGTATGAATAATTTTGTGATTTTCAAAAACATTAAAACCTGACTTTCTCGAAATAATAATTTCTTTAATAAAATATTACGAGAATTATAATTAAATATCGAATATTGAAATTGAATAAAAATCAAATTTATTTTAACACATGATTAATAAGATACCGATTGCTAAGCATCACTGGTAGGTCGATCCTTGATATTGTAATTGACTCCCAGACACTTTCAAGGGATCTCTAGTATGAGCGTAAACTTCGAAGTTTGTTTTTATGGGTTTCTTAATCTTTAAAATATAAACTCCGGTAGGTGTCCAATCTTAGTTGGCCAAAACAGATTGGCAGCAACTCCAAAAAAATGGTTATTTCATGATGACTATTCAGAGAAGTCAGGTGAGCAATTCATCTCGATAACTCAACCCCTAGGTACGAAAAAGAAAGAGTAATAATGTTGATGTAGGCCCCTAGAAAGGAAATAACTATATATAGATATTTATATAGAAATAATGGATACGTTCACCATTTTAAGTCGGGCTGGTCAGGATTCATATCCGGGCCATGTTACAACACCAAGTATTAGGCATCATGAGAGGGATTGAGTTTTTATTTGTGGTGTAACTGACTTTCAAGCCCAACTTTATAGATCTCTAATATACGCAAATCATAATATTGTTCCTTTAGAGTTTTATAAGTCTTTTGTAAATGGTTTAATAGGTGACTGATCACACTTGTAGCCAAAATAGTCAGTTGTGACTCTTTAACCCAGTCACTTTCGTATTTTGGTACAAAAGTTTCAGATGAGCAATCTATCTGACCAATTAGGGCCTTATGATGATTCTATGTGTTGTCTGCTTTGAAATATTAAGGTTCTATCTCAATATATTACGACACTACCTTACCTTTATTTAATTTTGGAGTTGTAAAATTCTCTTCTCACCTAACTCCCCTCAAATGTAACTCAAAGTTTTTTCTAAACATATGTAAAAGTGAC
>JBBYHM010374133.1:0-17375 GCA_038381775.1 Adansonia rubrostipa
AAATTCACTTTTTAAAAAGTTTTTGTTCATGATCTAATGATTTCGGATAAGCTTGGAATGATTTTTCAAATTCCATCATGTTATTTTCCTTGTACGAGACAGACTTAACTTTAAAAATTAATTCTGCCTAGAAAGTAATTTTCTAGGATTTTTTGGAATATTTTTATATTAAACCTTATAGTTTTACCTATCTAATGGTACCTCATTTACCCTCTGAAGCCTTCGGATGCACCCAAAAAAATTCAAGAATTGATATGACATGATACTATCCTTTGTTTTCAACTTAATTTTCGAATCCATTTTTGTCGAGACGTTTGAATGTCTCAAAATGCATCAAGTTGGTTCCCCTACAACACCAGCCCCTTTTCACTCGGATCAATGTTAAAATACAAAAAAAAAAGATTTCATATAAAATTCTTGCTAGTGAAGATATTCTAACTCTATTAATCCGAGGGAATACTTCAATCCCATTTTCAACTTAAAAACCTAAATTTTCTTTTTGGATCCACCTTTAAGGTTCTTATTCCTTATCTCAAACTATTAAAAATTTTTATCTTTGGGGATATTCTAACCCTACTACTCCGAAGGGATACTCTAACCTCATTTTTCATTAAAAATTTAAATTTTCTCTTTGTTCCTAAATATTTTCCTAACTCTGTGTTAGGGGATACTCTAACCCTACCTTTCCGAGGGATACTCCAACCCCACTTTTACCTCAAGACAAATCCCAAATTTTTTCTTTCTCGGATACCTCAGACTACTTTGATTAAAATCATCTTTATCCCTAAAATCACCATTGAATCCAGACCTATCTCTAAAATTGTCATCCCGATTATTCTTTAATAATCGAAGGCAATTATGAGATATATTTCGATCGTCCATCCTATTTTTTATGTTATTTTACTTGTGATTGCTTGTTTATATTATTATATTTATCTTTTTTTGTCTTACTAACACGTTCTTTTTGTAGTGATTATCGTGCATTCATGTTTAAAACTTATTTTTTTAATAAAATTTACAAGGCAATGTTTCATGTTGGTATCTCTCTAGTGCCTAATATGAAACATCCAATTTTTTAAATCCAATCCGAACATTGTTTTCACAAAAATCCTTATGTTCCTTATATCTCTAAGGTGCATATGTGATCTAATTTTTTTAAAAAAACCTGGATTTGTATTTTCCACCAAAACTTTATGCATTTAAAATGATTATATCTAGATAAATACTAAATGGAACCGATTTAATCAAGACCAAAGTGAGACATAGTTAGTAGATACTGATTTCATGCATCGTGGCGGTGCCAATCCTTCCCTATATGTAACCAACTCTTGAACCCAACCAATGAATCTTTGGACTTTGTAGACCTTGAAATTGATGTTTCGGGTTTCATAACTTGGAACATTGTTTTCAGTAGGCATCTGATCCTACCTAACTTGAAATGATCAGTGGTGACTCCAAGTTTAAGGCCACTTTGTGGTGGCCATCTAAGACCAGTTGGATAAACGATTCGCCCAACAGCTTTTCTCCCCTTCATATTAGCACGCCTAATCCAAATCCCAATTAGGGGATAACTTAAAGGCTTGACCATAACCAACCATCGTTTATTTTTAAGTCAAGCACATTATGCTTTTCGAATCGTTCGAAGTTCTAAAGGTAGGCATGTGGCAATAACTTGGCGACTCCATTAGGGACCAAATTTAGAGAGCTAGGCCCATAACTAGCTATTGCTCACTCGGTTCTTGGTTTTTTGGTCTTTATAATTATGTAGATATAATTTTCTTTTATTTTTGCCTACTAATCTATATTATTTATGGTTTTTGTCCTGTGATTGTTAGGGATTATTTGTGCTTGATTAAATGTTGATTTAAATAAATATGGCAATGTGGGAGTAAAACAAAAAGGTTTGATTGTTTCCCCAGCACACACTATGCACTTGTATTTGCATTAGATTCCCACCAAACACCATGGTGTGGTTAGTATCCTAATTATTATAAGGTTAAAACAAAAAGGTTTGATTGTTTCCCTGGCACACACTGTGCACTTGTATTTGCATTAGATTCCCACCAAACACCATGGTGTGGTTAGTATCCTAATTATTATAAGGAAGTAAGCCATCTGCCTTTGTAAGTAACCCTCTGTATAGGCATGACAAGTTCTTTTAGGATGTAAATTACCTATCTCTCTCGTGAGTACCCCTCCACATTTGCATAGGGAAATGCATCCACTAGGTCAAACCTATTCCGCCAAACCCACGATGAGCCTAAGATCGGGGTGCTTCAACTGTCCTTTCCAAATGGAAGAACGATTCGAATACTAAAATAGGTGCCACCTTAAACCCATATAGTGAAATTTATGAGCTAAGCCATGTTAAACCATAGCAGATGCTACTAGAATAACCTGAAAAATAGGATCACTGGGGGAAACATTTCTTACCTTTACTCCATATACCATGGTTATGCGGGCGATGATGGGTGAACATTGTCACCCGCATTTGTCATTTTTAGTATCATGATTATTCCTTTAGGATATGCCATTACATTTGATTGCAAATCCTTTTTAATAAGTGGGTAAGGACAAATGAATGCCATTACCTATAATGCCATTTTAAAATAGTTATATCTGACCAAAATAAGCCGTTATGTTGCCCGGGCGATGGCTTAGCATGTATTTAACATAGATGGTAATGAACAAACATCATCGTTTAAATGGTCAGTCTTTATCCTCGTGAGGTATCATGTTACTTCATAAAGAGGCAATTTTAATGTGGACATGCCATTTTGCTGCCCGTTTACCTTAACATTCATCATCATCATGACTGCCCCTAGGCATTGTACTATCTATTCTCAGGCAAATTTTGTGATACACTTCTGTTGCTATTCTTTATGTTCTTTATCTTTTGCCTATTATTTCGTAATGGTTACTAATTTGTTCCCTTTTTGCTTTTCTTTTTCACTATGCAATAATTGGTTAATGGTTCAGTGTTCATTAAGGAGTGTCTGTCATGGAGCAATAGTCCATTTTAGAGCTAAAGTCTTTTGAATAAGTCCGAGCATGGTTAGAATGCTGACAGCATGAAGATGAAGACATCCTTAAACCGAGGTGTGTCTTAATAGTGCATGAAAGGATCAAGATAGGTTACCATCAAAATGATTGGCAAGATCTGAGGATTATATGGACCAATTGGGATAATACTGAAAGGGAATTATTCATTAAGAGATACAGAGATATTGCTCTTTCGCTCTAAGTCCATTTGGATATTGGTTTGTTGCAAGCAACATCTTAATTTTGAAATTTAGCATACTGGTGTTTCATTTTCAATCATGAAGATTTGGTCCCCACAGTTAATGAATACACTACATTACTTAACATTGAGAAGGCAAAGGTCGACAAAATATACTGAAAAGCATTGGATCCTCCAACCTTTAAAAAAAGATTAGCTCAAATCCTCAGGGTAACAGAGTCTTGGATTAAGAGTCATATCAAAACAAAGGGGAACAGTGAATGCATCTCATAGGCTAGTTTGAAAGAAGTAATGGTGAGTACCATTGGCGATATATGGTCTGGTTATATTCCCAAAGACATTAGGCTATGTTAAAGCTACTGTAGCATATGTTTTTTCTTGTTTGTGCTGCAACATCAATCCCATAAAGGCTATCATCGTTGAAACTATTCAAACTCTTAATATTTGTAAGAAAATGGGTAGGATTGCTTCATTGGATGTGCAAAGCTCCTTTATATTTGGCTCGTCAATCATTTTGGCCCAGAAGAAAGTAGGATGTCATACTATTTCTTACCCAACTTTAACCCTATCTCCAAGGTATTTGAGAAGGAATTACCTCAAGACAAATATAAAGAGCAATGGGTCCAAAAATTCTAAAACCTCAAAGGGAGGCGGTAACATGGAAAGGCTTTTAGTTTTCTCCACAAGTGGTCATATACTAGTGTAGAGATTACAGTTACGTGCCACTCATTTGATTATTGAGGAAGTACTAGCTACACACCCCTTTTAGTCCTTCGACAATTTCTGTGCCATCAATTCATCCTTTTTGTCCAAGATCTAGAGTTGTAGGATTTCGACTATGGTGAGCCTACTTACAAGTCAAAAGTCTAGCTAGCCTTTCACGCATGGAAACAAACCTGCTGCATGGAAAGATATTAAAAGGAAGTAGTATGACACTAGGATATGATGAACAGAGGATCTATCATATTAATGATGTCGTGCCCCTATCTGGTATTGGGACATCATAAATACTAGTTGAGAAATTTTCCTCTGAGTTTGAGTTGCTCAAATGAGAGTTTGAATAAGAAAAATTGACTTTTGCCAAGGAGATTGCTTGATTAAAGAAATAAAATAGTCAATTGAAAATAGACCTCTACATCCAAGATTGTGAGGTGAACAGGGTTGTCAAAGAGAAAAACCACATCAAGGAGGATCTCAAGAGTTTAAAGAAAGACTATAGGGCCTTTAACAAAGTAAACAAATCTCAAAGACTTGGAAAGTCATCGACCGAGTGAAGGATAAAAATTACTATTCTCGAGAAGGAATTAAATCAATAGAGAGAAGTGGCTAGGGTCAAAAGGGAAAAGCTTGTTACGACCCATGCTCTTACATTAACTTACCGAAGAAAGAATGAATGGTTAGAAGCTCGAGTATGAGATTTGAGAGCAAACTAGGTTGAAAATAGAAATTTGACACTCAAAATTCAAGATTTAAAGCATTTTATTCAAGCTTGGCAAGACCAAGTCAATGTACTAGTGAGAGCCTCTGAACAGCGGGAGCAAGAATGGCTTCAAGTGGTTAATCATGCATGCCAAAACTATCAAGACCATCATCGCCATCTCATAAAGTAGATTCAGGTAGCTCAGTTAGAGGCCGAGAACATGATGGATGTAGCTTAATCCCTGACACAGGATATCTTGCCCATTAGAGCCCATGAGCAAAACTTGTTGTATTTCTTGGACCATGTAATCAGACAATGTAATCATGTTAGGAAATTTTGAATATAATCATATGTAATCAGGAAATTTTGTTGCTTTAGTGAAATATGCTATTGGTGGAGCTGCCCCTTAATCTAATTGTCCTTTTCATATTTGCATGACTAAACTAATTTTTTCATTGTTTATTCATTCATATTCATTCTCATTACAACAAACATATGCATGAACAAATCATAAAGGCCCTAATTTAGTAATAATTTAAAGTGAAGGTGCTCTAAAACACGAAACCTATAGTTCGCCATTAGTACAACACTCATAATCATAAAAAAACGATGGAAATTGATAATCAAGCCCTCATCAAAAGACTCGAACTCATGCATAGAGAGTCTCAAGAGCAATCCTCCATAAGAATGAGGAAATCCAAATTCAGATTGCCTAATTAACCAAGCTGCTGTCCGATGCGTTGAAGGAAAAATGACAAACAAGCATAGTTAAGGTGGAAAAAGAACTCGTCAATCCTGAAAGCTATTTGAATTGTGCTACTAAAGCCACCAATGCTCAGGAAGTGGCATTGGATGGGCAACATCCTCTAACAGCAAACATCCCACCAACCCAGCCATTCATTTACATTAAT
Organism: Adansonia rubrostipa; assembly: GCA_038381775.1. NCBI lineage: Eukaryota > Viridiplantae > Streptophyta > Magnoliopsida > Malvales > Malvaceae > Adansonia > Adansonia rubrostipa. The sequence goes on from JBBYHM010374133.1 coordinate 5,573, forward strand.
CCTACAACAACATCCTATTTGATTCAAAGATTTCAAGGCATAAGCTCTTCACCAGAAGGCCTATTGTCTCAGACCTTAATGAGTAAATGGAGTAAGAGAAAACAAAGAGGCCCTAAAAAAAAAAGAGGACTTGGACAAGTATCAGTCACTGGAGAAGTGCCTTCGAGCGGTTGAAGGAACTAACAAATTTGGAATCGTAGATGTAAAATCGTTGGGGCTAGTTTTGAATCTCATTATCCTGCCTAAGTTTAAAGTGCCTGATTTTGAAAAATACAATGGGACTACCAACCCCATAGCCTTTCTTTGCATTTACTATCATAAAATGGCAGGGTATGAAGAGAACAAGAAACTACTGATCCATTAATTCTAGGATAGTCTCACTAAGGCAGCTCTCTGATGGTATATAGAGCTTGACCCTGTAAGAATTCAAACATGGGCAGATTTGGCACACGCATTCCTAGAACAATATAAGCATGTGTCTGATTAGGGTTCGAATTGCTTCTCCCTCATGGACATGGAGAAGAAATCTTCTGAGAGTTTTAGGCAATACGCTGAGAGATGGTGAGAAGAGGTAGCGTAAGTTCATCCTCCTTTAACTGAAAAAGAAATGATGGTCATGTTTGTTGGCACCCTGCGAGCTTCTTACTATAAAATGCTGGTAGGAAGCATCATAAAAAATTTTGCTGATATGGTTATATTGGGTGAAATGACTGAGAATGCTGTCAAAAGCGGTAGGATATCCATTAAGGAATCAGCTTGATCGGTAAAGAAGACAGTAACTAAAGGTAAGAAAAATGATGTAAATGTTGTTGGCAAAAATTATGCCAGGTTTAATCAAAGTCTACCTCTAACAAAGTATATGTACCTCCTGAGCGCATTGAATACAGGTCTTAATCCTTACTCCCCGTATCACAATCAGTTCATACCACCCGATTTGCTCCAACAATGAGCTTTGCACCATATCTTACTCAAAACGTGAGCCATAGTGCACAACCTCGCAACATGAATAATGCGAGAGCTCCAAACAATCAACAAGCATTTTGAAGAAGGGAGCACTTTGAACCACTCCCTTACTCATATAAAGAGATTTACTCTTGCTTATTGGTAGGTAAATTAGTGGCCCCAATATTCATAAACCTAAGATCACCACTATACCCTAGATGGTATGATAAGAATACTTATTGTGAATACCACACTAGAGCGCAAGGCTATTCCATTGAAAACCACACTTCATTTAAAAGAAAGGTGCAAGGTTTACTAGAAAAATAAGTGATCAAGGTCGAACAAGGGCCTAGGCTAAATGTTAGAGCCAATCCACTCCCTAATCCTGCCAAATTGAGAATGAATGTGATAATCGATGAAAAAGGTTATTGGGTCAAAAGAAGCATTGAAAAAGTCAAAACCCTAATGAACAAGGTTTGTAAGCTTTCGTAAAAGTTAGAATAGTAATAGATGATAAAAATCAAAGAAGAAATGCCGCTGAAACATCCTGCTGCTACTGCAGTCAATGACACAATTTGCAACATTGCCTATAATTCTTGGAAATAGTTTAAGAAATCATGGACCGATCCGAGACTGAGTTCTATGAGGAGTGGGATTAACATGTCGATCCATCTATTAATGCCACAGATGAAAAGGGACCTATCAATAACTATATCTTAAGTTATTTGTCTCTTATGGGCATGAAAAAGAGAGCTGATGAAAGTTTTAGGCAGTATGCTTCATGATGGATAGAGGAGGCTACCCAAATTCATCTTTTATTGATGAAAAAAAAGATAATTGTTTAATTCATTGGCACATTGCAAGCCCCTTATTACAAAAAGATAGGGAAAAGCTTCTTAAATAGCTTCGCTGATGTAGTCGTACTCTATGGGATGATCGATAAAGCCATGAAAAGGAATCAAGTAGAAAAAAATATCTGCAAAAACAAACCAAAATTCGACACTAAGTCAGTTCATATCAAATTCGTGCTAAGTTGACCTAAAAAGAATAGTTAAGAAAATTACAAGATTATAGAAAACGTAGAAAAAGATAGAACGCCAATGTATTTGGTTTGGCAAATCTTGGTGCAAGCTAAGCTACTTAATGTAGTAGAGAAAAAAAAGGAAAGAATTAATGACTTCTGTGATTTCCATACTGTCTATGGCCATGCTCTTTAAACATGCTAAGAGTTTCGCGTTATGGTTCAAAGGATGATGAACGAGGGTAGCATCAAATTCTATGATGAAAAGCAAACCCCATATACCGAGTCTGCAAATACAACACCATCTATCCATACTGTAGAAGAAGAAGAGGGCAATCCTCCTTATGAGGTTGGAAAACCATTGATCTTGTATGATAATCGACCAAGAGTCAAAGCTGCCTTGTTCAGCCCACGCTAAGGATGATCATTCAACTTCCATCTTTTTTCCCTTGTAAGAATGATAGGGTGATTCTTTGGAACTATGAAAACAAAACTTAATCATCGAGGAATCTAGTCAACAAGCAACGAGTGTGGACCTTTCAAGAGTAAGTCACCTAACTCAAAGTGGTAAATGTTATGTCCTAGCAGCATCAAAAAATGAAACTTGACAAGAGGATACTATTCCTATTCCTTAAGCACCAAAATCTGCAATAGGAAACTCAGATTTGATAGCCTTGAAGGAGCTAGTGAATCAGAAAGAAGCTATAGAATTCTTCAAGTTCATCAAGCGTAGCGAATACAATATCTCGACCAGTTGAATAAGCAACCTGCCAAGATATCTGTGTTGTCACTATGTTGAATTCTGAAGCTCACCAGAATGCCCTTCTTAAAGTTTTAAATGAGGCTTATGTACCTCATGACATTTTTATAGGTTAGTTGGATCACTTAGTGAGCAACATCACTGTCGATAAGTACATAGCTTTCAGCGATGATGAAATCTCGCACAGTAAGGGAGGAAACTACAAAGCCCTTCAATATCACCACGTATTGTAAAGGTACCATATTGCCTAAGATGCTCATCAATAATGGGTTGGCCTTAAATGTAATGCTAATGTCATGTTTAAATAAGCTCCATATTGAGGTATCTCATATCCAAAATAGTCGTATGATTGTGCGAGCATTTAATGGAACTTCTCAAAACATTATTGGGAACATCATTATTCCACTTCAAATCGACCCATGTACTTAAGAAGTTCACTTCCATGTGATAGACATTGCTCCATTGTATAACTGTTTGTTAGAAAGGCTTTGGATTTATTTGACCGAGGCAATACCATCGTCGTTGCACCAAAAGTTGAAATTCATCATCGAAAATAAAGTTGTCAGTATTCGAAGAGAAGAATATATCATTTCTACTGCCTTAACTGATGCACCATATGTCGAACCTGATGAAGATATTCTAGAATTCTCTTTCTAATCCTTTGAGTTTGTCAGTGCTACTTATGTTAAGGAAGGGTTACCAATGGTTCAACCTTACCTATCAAAAGTACTCATATGGGTTTGAAGTTGACTGTCGACAAAGATGCCCAATCTGGAAAGGGATTCGGGAGACACTTCTATAGGATTGTTGAAACATTAAAAGCTGTCAACCAGATCAACAAAGAAGGCTAGGTTCAAGCCCAATGCGTAGCAAAAAAGAAGACACATTTCAAAAAAGCATGAGAAGAAAATGACTCATTTGTCAAGATGAGACATAGAGGATAAGCCAATGATATTCCTACCACTTCAGGAAAGTTTTTGCCCAAGAGGACATGTAAAAATTGGCTCCACTAATGCTGTGCTCATATTGAGCAAGAGATTTAAGGATATCTCCATTACTGCAATTGATAAGCCAAAAATGTTAACCATAAGTCCAGAGACTGGTTTATGCCTTCCAAGATTTGTTTCGAATGTTTGGAATGAGATTAGGATTCCTATATTCTTCAAGTATGTTCAAAGTAATGCTATGAACTAAACCTCGCCTAAAAGCATTGTAGGATCTTTTGTATGGGCATCTTTTATTAAGTATTATCAATGAAAATGACTAAACACAGTGCATTTCATTCTTTATGTTCATAGTTCTTATCAACCTCAAACCTTTCTTTGTATATTTTTTTCACCTATATTGTTCTTTTTTCATATTTTTAGGTACCCCGATGATAGTCACATGAATGTTCATACTGAAACTTCAAAAATCAATTTTGAGCAATCGATCTGTACTGGTGAGATCAAATCTGAAAAGGATCCTGAAAAGAAGCCCATACCTCTAGACCTACTAAGACTAGTTGAATATGAAGAAAAACATATTTTACGTCATGAAGAACCCACTAAAACCATAAACCTTAGAACAAAAAAAGATAACAAGAAAGTCAAAATTAGAACTTTCATAAAACCATCAACTCGAGTTGAACTAATAAATTTTCTCTAAGAATATCGGGATGTGTTTGCCTGGTCCTACTAAGACATGCCTGGATTAGATACCAACATTATGGTCCATAAACTCCCCCTGAAACCCAAGTGTAAGTCCATACAACAAAAGCACAGAAGGTTGAAACCTGAAATGCTTCTAAAGATCAAAGAAAAAAATGAAGAAACAATTTGAAGCAGGATTTCTTAAGGTAGCCAAATGTCCTAAATAGGTAGCCAATATAGTCCCAGTTCCTAAGAAGGGCGATAAAGTGTGAATGTGTATAGATTATAGGGATCTAAATCGAGCCAGCCAAAAAGATATTTTCTTTCTACCTTACATAGATACCCTAGTAGATAATACTGCCAAATACACACTATTTTCCTTAATGGATGAGTTTTCAAGCTATAACCAAATCAAAATGGCAGCTGAAAACATGGAAAAAACCACATTCATAATCATATGGGGCACTTTCTACTATAAAGTGATGCCTTTTGGGCTACGAATGCTAGGGCAACTTACCAAAAAGCGATGGTAACATTGTTCCATAATCTTATGCATAAGGAAATCTAGGTCTTTGTGGATCATATGATCACCTAGTCGCCAAAAAAGAGTGAACATGGAGCCAGTTTGTGAAAACTCTTCAAAAGGCTTCACAAATACTAGCTCAAGCTAAATCCTATGAAATGCACATTCGGTGCCACTTTCGGTAAATTATTGGGTTTCATTATGAGCAAGAAAAGAATAGAGGTTGATCTTGACAAGTTAAGGCCATTCAGAATCTGCCACCACCTCAAACTCAAAAGGAAGTGAACTACATAGCCCGATTCATATCTCAGTTAACTGACAAATACGATATGATCTTTTGGCTACTCCAAAATCAAAATCCTAGAGAATGGAATCAATAATGCCAAAAAGCTTTTGAAAAGGTCAAACGTTACCTTTTGAACACTTCAATAGTTGTGCCAGCAGTGCCTAGCTGGCTACTAATCCTATATCTATCAATTCTAGACAAGTCGATGGACTGTGCATTAGGACAACATGGCAAAATAGGAAAGAAAAAATAGGTTATCTATTACCTGAGCAAAGAGTTTACAAAATATGAAAATAATTATTCATTCATAAAGAAGCTATGTTGTGCTTTAGCTTAGACAGCCTGGTGGTTAAGGGAATACATGCTGTACCACACAACTAGTTATTGCTAAGCTTTATCCTATCAAGTATTTGTGTGAAGCCCCTACTTTTCTTAGAGGTTAGACAGATTGTAAGTTATGATTTTTGAGTACGATATCATGTATGTGAACCAAAAACCATTAAAGGTAGTGAAATCATAGACTTTTTGGCAAGTCGAGCCACAAATGACTATCACCTTTAGACTTTAAATTTCCTGACAAAGACTTGATATGCATATCCGACGTAGAAGACACAGTCAATTGTAGGTCATGATGAAAATGTACTTTGATAGAGCTTCAAACGCATGGGGGCAATTCTCATCTTGCTTGAGGGAAACCATTACCTTTTTACAGCTAAATTAAACTTTGACTGCACCATCAACATAGCTAAATATGAGGCCTGCATCATGGGACTCCAAATAAGCATTGAAAGGGGCATTCGAACATTACAAGTGTTTGGAGATGTAGCCCTATTCATTTACAACTGAAGGGAGAATAGCAAACACTCAATGCTAAACTGATGTACTATAGGAATCTAATATCAAAGCTTAAAAAAGAGTTTAATGATATCAGCTTTCAACATCTACCTACAGAAAAGAACCAAATTGTTGATGCCTTGGCCATTTTATCATTCATGTTTAAAGTCAACCGAGAATTGAACATTGCTCTTATTCAAATGAGCATCTATACAACCCGACATATTGTTAAAATGTTAAAGAAGAGAATAATAGTTTGCCATGGTATCATGACATCCTTCAATACACCAAGGATAAATGATACCCAAAAGACGGCACCAAAACTGATAAAAAACCATTAAGCGAGTTAGCCGTGAACTTCATTTTGGATGGTGGGATTTTTTAAAGAAAGGCTGGGATCAGGTGCTACTTCAATGCGTGGATGCTTCTGAAGCCAAAAGAATACTTGAAGAAGTTTGCAAAGGAATTTGTGATACACACATTAATGGACATCGAATGGCAAGAGAAGTCATACGGTTAAGCTACTATTGGTTGACTCTAAAAAAGGATTGCATTAACTATGCTCGAAATTGTCACAAATGCCAAATCTACACTAACAAAATCCATATCCTATCGAGACCTCTACATGTTATGATAGCTCCATGGCTTTTTTTATAGGGGCATAAACATGATTGGAATAATTACCCCTAAGGCTTCTAATGGGCATCGCTTTATTTTTGTCGCAATCGATTATTTCACCAAGTGGGTAGAGACAGCTTTTTATGCCAATGTCATCAAATCTGTCGTGTGAAAATTTGTAAAACAGGACATTATTTGAAGATACGATTTTCCCAAACATATCATCATGGATAATACACGTAATCTGAAAAATAAAATAATGCAAGCAGTTTACTCTCGGTTCAAGAGTCAACATCAAAACCTTGTCCCATATTGCCCAAAAGTGAATAGGGCAGTTGAAGCAGCTAACAAGATTATCAAGAAGATAGTTGAAAAGATGGTCGAAACATATAAAGATTGGCATGAAAAGTTATATTTTGTCTTGCATGCCTATCGCACAGTAGCACGAACTTCCATGGGTGTTACCCGATTCTATTTAGTCCATGACATGGAGGCTGTCTTGCCATTGAGGTTGAAATTCCTTAATTTAGAGTGTAGACACCTCATTTTGTTCAAGCCAATCTCTGGCAACCTAAGGCATAATCAAAGAGTGATGAAATTGTAGACACCTCATTTTGTTCGGGCCAATCTCTAGCAACCTAAGGCATAATCAAAGAGTGATGAAATCAAAAATAGAAATAAAACTGGGGGACGATCGCTGAGCGACATGTTGCCTGGCAAAAAAGGTTTTGGGAAGTTCTAAAATGCTTATAGGCCATATTAAAGAAAATGTAAAAATGAGACATCAAAGGCCGTTTTTCATGGTGTCACCAAGGTTATACATAAATCAATTTCCCATTGTTTCTGACCAAGTTAAGGTAAATTAAGAAGCCATAGGTTCGTACAAGTTATATTAGGGTGCAAGTACTGATACGAGGCATTTACGGTGTGAAAAACTTGAATGTAGTATCGATACAAGAGGGTTTAGTATCGATACCCAAGATATGGTATCGATACCTGGCATGTTTGTATTGATACAAATCGTGGTAGTAGCTAAAGTTGTGATTTTTGGCAAAATGTATGGATACATAAGCATAAGTATCGATACAGATCTATGGAGTTTCAATACTAGCCTCTAAGTCTCAAGACTAAAAATATTTTTGCTCTTAGTATCGATACACAATTAATTGTATCAATACTCAAGAGTAAAATATACCTTTTGTAATTTACGTATCGATACACCAAGGCATTTTTGCCTAGTTTGAGCTGTTTTTCAACCTTCATGAACCCGATTTAAACATGTTTTTGCACAAAGAACTATCATATAAAATTGTAAACCTCAACTATGGGCTCATTAACGGATTTTAAACAAATTATAAAGCCTAAACAACCATTAACAGAGGTCACTTTCACAAGATATATGGTTGTAAGAGGGTGGCAGGCATATTTCTGCTGGAAGGTTGCTGCAACCTTCCTACCTCCTTGCTCAGCATTGCAAAACGAATAAAAAAAGAGTCAATTGAGCATGGTAGCTAGAGATGTCCCTTGGGGTAAAAGAGAAAAATCAAATGTACCCCCGCATTGTTTCTTAAAAAGAGCAATGATCAACCAAAAAAAAGAAAGGGAGAAGCTAAAAAAAAGACTCTCAGCAATCTAAAGAAAAATTTGCATCCATGCCCATAAATTCTCTAGCAACTTTAGCTCTAAAAACTCACCAAAAGCACTATTCCATTGTTTTTCACTCATAACCAACCTCCATTCCAGTAGCTACCCCAAACCACCACTGAAAACCTTCAAGAACCCAACTTTCCACACATTTTGATCCTTAAAAAGCCTCACCATCAACCATACCACCAAAAAGCTACTTTTTTTATACTTTTTTTGCTAAATAATAGCAAGAAAAAAGAAGAAAATAAGCCTATAGCCACTACTTCAAGAAAAAGAAAAGTTCAAGTTTTTTTTGGCATATCTCCTCTACCTTGATCTTTGTAGTTTCTGTTTTGTCATTAACATCATTTAGTAAACCTTTTCTATGCTTTTGTGGCCACCTTAGGACTCTTATGCATTTTTTATGGCTTTGGTTGCGGTAGTTTAGGATTTTTATGTTTTTCTTGGTGACTTTGTGCTGTTTGGTTAACTAAGCATGCTCTTTTGCATTTTCGTCACCATAACAGACTCTGTCCGTGTACGTCTTGCCATGTTCCTTCCTATTCATGTCTTCATCTGATGTTTAAAATATGCATCTTAACATGAAATAAGTATGCTCATGCTTTTCCTAGAAGCTTGATAGGCTCCATGAAATAAAAATGCCTTTTTAGCAAATGTTTTTTAAATATGTTCATCCTAAGTATGTTCATGCATCTATCTATCATCTCCATGCATTTTTTGTCATCTTTTCTATGAAAAATGTCACCTTTGCTTGTGCATATATGTCCTTCATATTCTGCATCATTTTGTGATACTTTGCTTGTGTTGAGATGCATGCTTGAGTGCTAGAAAACTCGATTCAAAAATATCCCTAAGTTATGCGCATGCTATCTCCCATACATGGAGAATAACATGGGCTTAAGATTTTTATGAAGTTGGTTTTCCAACCTTAGGGGCAAAGCAAGTATTCAATTCTGGATTCATGGAGAAATGAGTATAAGAGTATTGGTTTTTCAAAAATGAAATGGAGTCTTTTAGTTGAAAAATGTGAACCATTGGTCCTAAGCCAACCACCTTTATAGTGGCATGGTCAACAGGTTGTTTTATCATCCCAAACTACTTTGAGATTTTGGAATGAACTCGTGATTCCCATGTCAATCTCTCATCTTGATTACGGATGTTCGAACATCCATGGCTCAAGCTCAGCTCGAAGAAAAACCTAAATACTGAACACCTCCCCTATTTTGTTTTGGCAGCACAATGGCTTGTCTTAAAAAATTATTTAAAAAATAAAAAATGACTTCTAGAATGTGTTCGTATTTTTCCCTCGAAGGGTTTCAAATTACCTTTCCAACGATGTCTCATTTACCTTCAGATCATCTCGGATGAAATAGTTATGATTTTTCAAATCTTTGCTATCCGAAATGCTTAGATCCAATGAGTAGTTTACTGTTTGGGCTGTTTCAGCCTAGCAAACAACATTTTTGAATCCCTTGAATATTTTTCCCATGGAGTTCATGAAATTCCTTTTTTGGAAAGGTATTATTCACATTTTAACAATTCTAGATGAATCCGAAATGATTTTTCAAATTCTATCATACCTTTACCCTGTACATACTGCCAGTATCAAGACAGGTTGAAATTCAAAAATTAATTCCGCCTAGAAACTGATTTTTTGGGATTTTTGGAATATTTCTACATTAATCCTCATTGAGTTACCTTTCCAATGATACCTCGTTTAAACCCCGAGGACCTTCGAATAAGCTCAAAATAAATTCCAAAAGAGAAACAACACAATGCTGTTCTCTATTTCTAACCTGATTTCTAAAGCATTTTTATTGAGGCCTTCGAATGCCTCATGATCTACTCGTGTCATTGTCGTAACTTGAACCTTTTAGACTCGAACCAAGGCTAAACAAAAGAGGAACATTTTAGCCAAACCTCTGGCTCTCGATTTTTAAAGATTCCCTATTTTAAAGAATATGACCCACTCCTCTTAACGTCAAAGATTTTTACTTTCGGGGATACTCTAACTCTACTTCTCTGAAGTGATACTCTAACACTGCTTTTACCTTAAAATGACATCAAATTTTCATTTTCGGGGATACTCCAACCCCACTACTCTAAGGGGATACTCCAACCCCGCTTTACCTTAAAATGACATCAAATTTTCTTTTCTAGGGATACTCTAACTCCACTTCTCTGAGGTGATACTCCAACCTCACTTTTACCTTAAAATGACATCAAATTTTCACCTTTGGGGATATTTGAACCCCACTCTTTTGAGGGGATACTCCAACCCGCTCTCCATATTCCTTCTAAAATCCAAACTTTTTTCCTCAAGACATCCCTGAGTCATCGAAACCTTTTTTTCTCCTTAAATTTCCACTGAATGTCATCTCAGTTATTCATTGATAATCAAAGATAGTTACGAGAAACATTTCGATTGTCCCTTATTTTCATGTATTTTGTGTGGATTTATTTATTGTTCTTTTTTCCAGGTTACTAATACATTTCCTTTTGTAGGGACCTTGGGCATTCATGCTTTAAACATCATTTTCAAAATCACAAAACGATATCTCGTGTTGGTATCTCTCCAGTGCCAAACATGAAATATTTGATTTTTTTAAAAACCCATCCAGAGATCATTTTCATCAAAAACCCCTCTCACCTTTCCAAGGCGCATAGGTGATAAAAATTTTTATTAAAAGCCGAACTCGTATCTTTAAAAAATTTTATGCATTAGGGAATTATATTTAAATAATGATAAAAAAATTGAGGAAACCGAGATTCAAGTAAGATATAGTTAGATGGTACCGATTTTTGGGCATTGTGGGCGTGCTAATCCTTTCTCACATGTAACCAACTCTTGAACCAAAAACAATGAATCTCTGGTATTATTTTTAATAGGCATCCAATCATGCCTAACTTAAAATGATTGGTGGTGACTCCAAGTTTATGGCCACTTTATGGTGGCCATCCAAGACTAGTCGGATGAGTGATTTGCCCGATAATCTTTCACTCCTTCATGTCAAACATCGTCATATTTTTTAAGTCGAGTGCGTCTAGCCCTTCGAATCGTTAGAAGTTCATTAAAGTCAAGCACATGGAACTTTAACATAGAGTCTTGATGGAATCCTAACCTAAAAAAGTTGAATGGGTTAAGAGCCACTATAAGCAACTTAATCTCATTGAAGATGAATTAAGGCCATTTGTCACGGGCAGTTGTATCAAAAGCGGATGATAAGGACCTATAATACAAGGGTCTATCTTTGTCAATTTCGAGAAGGTGATGTGATGAAACATGTATTCTTTAGAGAAACCCTAATCCTAATCGAGATAGATGCTAGTAACCTACCTAACCCAGTGAATTCTAATTCTATTAAAAAATACTATGCTTGAAGGACTTTGTAGACACCTTATTTTGTCTGGGCTAATTTAAGCAATCTGGAGCATGGACATGAGAGGGAAGTTGTCGCCCGACAAAAAAGTATTTTGGCAATGGTCAAGAAGGCCTAGGGATCATATCAAAGGTAAATGCAAAGATATGGCATCAAATGAC
>JBBYHM010374185.1:0-17370 GCA_038381775.1 Adansonia rubrostipa
TGACCTTAAATAATAAAAAGTAGATGAATTTAGTCTAAATGGAAAAGCTAAAATCTTAAGTTTGACTTAAAATGCAAAATTTGCAATGAAGCCCCTAAATTTCTGAAAATTACTTTTTGTATCATTCGAAAGACAGAACAAATACAAAAAGTTTCAAAAATTTATATATCCCTACAGAAGGCCATAGAAATAATACAAATCTCTAAAACTAGTAAAATGTCAGTTTTACCCCTCTAAATATGAAAATTTGCTATTTTATCCCTACACTTTTCTAATTTTTCATTTAGTCCCTACGTAATAAAATAACCTAAAAAATCACATGCAAACATACATGAAAAATCAGCAAAATACCAACAAAGATTTGGCCAAACACTTTGGCCTTCAAAAAGTAAATTTTTAGAATTTATAAAATGAGCCCTAAACTTTGTAAAATTATATTTCTGACCCTTATATAATAAGATATCATAAAACATCAGAACAAATCATCAAACCAGCAAAGAATCACAAAACAAAATGGCAAAAATGTTTACAAAGGTTTAGCCAAACACTTTTAGCCATAAAGCATAATTTTTCACTTTTTTGCAACTTAATCCCTAAATTTCCTAAAATTGCACAATGACCCCCTAAAATGTTAGAAATGCCTAAATCATGTTTGCAAATAAACAAATTAGAAATCTTATGGCTTACAAAGCTCTCAACGAAGCCAAATATGTCAAAAACTTTTACAAATTTTACAATTTAGTCCTTATGTTTACTAATATTATAAAATAATCTAAAAACCATGAAATAAAAATAAAAATAAGCATAAAATGATCATGGACAATTCCAATGAGATTCAGCGAAGGTGAAAAACATGAAATACATACATGCTTTGACATAAAAAAAATCATGAAAATAAGCAAAAGTGATTATTATCAAACTTAAATCAAAGTAAAATCATAAACTAAATATGGTATTATTCTAATCAACATATCAACATCACAATAACATGAAAGAATCATCAACATAAGTACAAAAAAAGAAGAAGCAAAATCATATTAAAAAGAATAATATTATATATATTCACAAGGTTTAGCTAAAAAAATAACAACAAAAAAATAACAAAAAAAATTTTAAAGCCATCATGTTTAGCCTTTCAACATGGATGAGAATCCATGAGCTTCAACATGATTTTGGTTTATGAATAATGATGAAAATGAATCAAAAATGATGAAAAGAAGAGAAAACAAGTGTGATACCTTAAGAAAAACTTGAAATATTAAGTAAAAATGTATATTTTTAGCTCTTTTTTTTTCTTTCTCTAGCCAAAAAACCATGAAAACACATCCTCCCCTTTTTATAAAGGGGGAGGTTCGGCCAAAAGGATTATTAATTAATTAAGTTTATTATATTTTTGTCATAATTAGTATAAAAAGGTGAGATTTGCATTAATTTGACAAACAATCAAGGGTCATTCAAAAAATATTATCATGATTGCCTAGAAAATATCATGTAATTGGTAATTAGAAACCAACCAAATTAGTTAGGGGAAAAATTGAGAATTAACTAGACTAGTTTTCATGAAACTAGTAAAAAATAACTAATAACTAAAATAAAATTAAAATAATAATAATGAAGTACAAAATTAATGATTGATAATTATAAATAAAGTTTTTTTAAATGAAATAATGAAAAAACTGATTGGAATTTCAAAACTCATAAAATTATATGAGAAAAAATCGTAACGGGAATAATTATCATATGTGAAAAAGATGCATAACTCATAAAATAAATTAAATTTTTACAAATTAATTTACTAGGAATCAAAAACTAATATTTGAAGAATATTAAAAATTATAAACTCAGAAAAATCTGATCAAAAAATTTATAGAGTATAAAACCCGTATCTCGATAACCAAAAGATTCTAAAACTTATCAAATAAATTGAATTTTTCAAAACAGATTTAATATGGATTAAATAATAATATTTAAAGATTTTTAAAATTTTTAAACTAAGAAAAGTCTTCCCAAAAAAATTAGGAGTAGGAAACTTCGTATTTCAAAAACAGAAAGAAAATGTAAAATTCATAACAAATAAATGAATTTTAAAAACTGATTCAATGGTAGTTGAATGTGAACATTTAAAGAATTTTAAAATTCAAAACCCATAAAAATTACACCGAAAATTTTACAGATAATGGAAAGATCATATTCTTAAATCGAGAAAATTTTAAAAAATACATTAAAAATTATATAAAATGAATTAAATAAAACATGTTATTCAAAATATTAATTTATAAAATGGTAAAGATGAAAATCCGAAATTCAAAATAACTTGATCATGAAAAATTTTACGAGTATAAAACTCGTAGTACTATGAAAAATTTAAAATGTCACAAAAAATGGACAACCTAACTCCTTACGATATAAAATACCAATATGAATTTTTCCTTGAATAATTCTGATTTTTTCAGAGTACGTATTGGCATAAATACCATATAGGTATTGGTATAATTATACGACGGTTAACTTCCAAGTTTAATGAAAAGTTCTCTAAAAATTCCTAAAAATGGGAAATTTGATTGCGATATCTTTCACAGAAACAAATTCTCAAAATTTTGACAAGAGAAGATAAAAAATAATTTTTCTCTTAAATATTCGTCCTATATATTTGAAATTAGAGATCAGATTATGACTCTTTTGCCACGTGAAGTTACAGTTATTTAAATTACGACTAAAAAGGTCTTGAAAATGTTTTATTCATCTAAAAAATATCAATCTCAATGAGGATGGCCATTAAATTCTTGATCTTGGATATTCAAGATTATTGGAAACGAGACTCGGATGAAATTAGGTGTCTAAAATAATCTAGAAACTTTTTATTAAGGTAAAAAATGGCTCTTTCTTTCTTCCCAATTTCATCATGTTGCCCCACCACATATCCCATTAACCTCTTGAATACTGTAAGGTACAGTATAAAGGGTTGTCCTAACTGATGGTACTAGAACTATCAGACTTGATAAAAAGTGCTTCAATTTCTTGAATCCCTCTTGGCAATCTTTATTCCATTTAGCTAGATCATGCTTCCAGAGAAGCCAAAAAATTAGATCACATTTGTTCGTAAGTTGGAAGATAAAATGGGTAACGCAATTCAATCTCCTGAGGAAACTTCTTACTACTTTTTGTGTCCGTAAAAAGAGCAATTTTTGAATAGCTTTAATCTTATCAAGATAAACCTCAATCCTCTTTTCACTTATAATGTAGCCCAATAATATCATTGATCTGGCTCTAAAGATGCACTTTGCCAGATTTAACTTTAATAAATATTTTCTTAATTTTTTGAACAATCTTTATAAATCTATGACATGCCTCTCTTCTTGGGGTGATTTGGCAATCATGTCATCCACATATACGTCAAACTCTTTATGCATTATATCGTGGAATAGAGTGACCATTACCTTTTGGTAAGTTATCCAAGTATTCTTTAATCTAAATTGCATCACCCTGTAACAAAATATGCCCCATATTATAACATATATGGTCTTTTCCATGTCTTCTGGCACTATGTTAATATGGTTATAAATCCAGAATCCATCCATGAACAAAATTGCATCACCCTGTAACAAAATATGCCCTACATTATAATAGATATGGTTTTTTCCATGTCTTCTGGCACTATGTTAATTTGGTTATAACCCGAGAATCCATCCATAAAAGAAAATAAATAGTTTTTCACGGTGTTGCAACCAGAGTATTAATATAGGGAAGAAAAAAATTATCCATTAAACTTGCTTAATTCAAATCTTGATAATCTATGTACATTCTAACTCTTTCATCTTTTTTAAGAATTAGGGTGAAGTTTGCAACCCACTCTGGGTATTTTGTCACCTCGAGAAACCTAACCTTAAATTGTTTTTTACCTTTTTTTTAGTTTTCAAGAGCATTTTCGATTTCATTCTTCTTAACTTTTACTGAACCAGCTTGTGTTCTAGTTTTAGATGTAACTTAAGGATCACAATCCTTATATCTAGGCCAGACAGGTCTTGACATGACCGTGCAAAGACATCTTAAAACTCTTAAAGCAGATTTATCAATTCTTTTTTAGTAGCAGGCATGAAAGTAGTCCCAATTCTAACCTTATTTCTATCACCCTTATTATCCCCTAAATTTATCACCTCTATAGGCTTTCATCAGGCATTATTTGTTTATCCTCCTAGTTATGTAATTTCATATATTGAAAGGCAAAGTATAATCATCAACATCTTTTTCAAAATCAATCTCGTTCAAGCAAACAGCCCGTTCAAACTCAACCTTCAAATCATAAATAAGATATTTCGCTTTTGATACGTCAAAAAATTTATAAACGTAAAGAGAAGGAAAAATGGACAAACAAAAATATGACATGATTTGCAAATGTGTGTGTAAATAGAAAAAAATATTGGTATGAAAAGGACTATATATACTTAAAAAATTATATGCATTTTATTTCTCTAAATGATGATTTAACATTTTAAGTTCCTTACAGAAAGGATCCTTAGATGTCAAAGGGAGTTCTCAAAATTGCTCTAGAATTGGTCTAAACATTAGTTTTCTCAATAGTAGTCTAATTCCTCCAATTGTATCTAGGAGGACAAGGGAGATCCCATGATCGTTATTCAGTTCCCCATTATTCTCTCCAATAGTGGCCACTTGACACTTCTCGAAGTCCTTATTGATTATCATAATGACATCTTTGGTTTTTTCCTGCATAATCTAGGTTAATGACCTTCTATGGCAGAAAATTTCTTACAGGGAGGAGTAAAAGGTCAACTTTTAGATCAAGCCTAATTTGATGGCTTAAGCTAGTTTTCTTTCTCAAATTTTGCCTTCTGTTTCTTTTTCTAACTGTATTCCAGCTTAAATCTTGCTAACTACATTGATGGCTTGGCTTATCCTTTATAGATATTTTCTAAGCCCTTTTCCAATTCGGGCACTTTTTCCTACCATGAGCTTGAAACCTATGAGGGTGTTCTTTGAAAGCTTTGGTTTTGGGATTAAAAAACCCTCCACAACAAAAGCAGCATTAATGATTTCAAAAGCTCTAAAAGAATATTCATAAGCTTCAACATTTACTTCAACATAATAAGCTTCAATAGAAGTCATGGCTATAATATCTTCCTTCTTAGATATGCTACCACTTTTTCATTAAATATGAATTTGACTTTTTAATAAAGTGATGATGGTATAGCATGGGTAAAGTGGATCCATGATCGCCCCAATAAACAATTGTACACTGGGACTATATCCATGACATGAAATTCTACTTTAAACAAGCATAGGCTGATGTATAAAGTAATTAACATAGTTTCTTTAATTTTTTTTTATTCCATCAAATGCCTTGACAACTATTTGTCTGTGCTTCATCTAGATTGTATCAACTAGTAAATGGGATAGAGTGATTATTGGCATTACATTAAAAGTTGAGCCATTATTAATGAGCACTTTCAGTAGTATAGTCTCGTTGTTGTTAATGGTTTTATAAGGAGCTTTTGTGGAAGTGATCCTTTTTGGTGGGATTTTATTGTCACTGAATGAAATGAAATTTTTAATAATATTAGTACTTACCAACCAATCAAGTTGGTTTATCGATATATCCTGAGGGACATATGCTTGGTTAAGCATTTCTAGCAAAGCATTTCGATGTGGCTCCAAACTCAACAATAAAGCTAGAAAAAAGATTTTTGTTGGTTGTTGTTTCAATTGTTCCATAATGTTGTACTCACTATCCTTTATAAATTTGAAAATTTTGATTACTTTCTTTTGTTTATCAATTCTTGAACTTTTGCTAGGACATCTTCAATAACTGTAACTTTTTCGATTTTTGTCCCTTTTATTTTCCTTTGGCACTAACTTCACTGGTTTCAAGGCCATAATAATGCCCATTTCTAGTTACATGGCTTACCCCTATAATGTTGACTATGACAACCTCCAATTTTATCACCCTATCATCATATCTCTATGGCACGTATTTCTTATCTTTATATGGAAAGGATGCTGGCATTATGATGATGCGTCTAGGAGTAATTTTGACTTTGGAAGGTGTGGCCTTTGGCTGGTTGCAATAGATAATAAGAAGGTGATCTACATTGTATGGCTTTTATGATGATTTTTCATCGGTCATGTTGGCTAACTTTTATTTCTCTTAACTGGTTTCTTAATAGAATTTAACTTTGCCATTATCCATCATTCTGTAGATCATGGCTGAAAATTCTTAGCAATCTTGTAAAGTATGTTTTGGAGTCATGTGAAACTTGTAAAAGTTAACCTTCAGATCATATTGGTTGTCAGTTTTTTTACAATTCTGAACAAGGATTCCACCTTTAGTAAAGATTGCCTAAACTTTTTTCCATTTATACTTTAACTTCTCTGATATTTATCTTCACCTGTCGTTCTTCCTCAATGATTTAGATGTTCACTTTAGATTCAGAATGACTAGATATAGGATATATTGCAACATTAGGTCCTAAAGCATTGTTGAATCGGAGACTTTGGACTTTTTTCCTAAAAGCTGTACAATTTTTGATTGAATAGCCTGCTACTGCATGATATTCACATTAAGCATTCAAATCAGACTAGCTAAGAAAATTACCCTCATATGGTTTCGTAGAAATGAGGGCTATCAATTGAGCCTTGAGAAGCTTATCAAAGATTTCTTTATAAGAATAAAGAAAAGGCTCATAACGAGGTCTGGGTTGATTGGCTCTTTAGATTGGTTGGTTGGCATTGGGTCTAAATTGATTTTGAAGAAGAGGATTTAAGATGGTGGTCCATGGGGTTGGTAGAGCAAGAGCTTGAAATGTATTAAAAGGATATATGTTTTAGGCTTCCTAACCTTGGTTTCTGATAATAAATGCTAGGTTCTTAATGACATGGTTAACCACTATAGTTAATATGTAAGGCTTTTTTTTCTTACTGGATCTAACCTTATGACTAGTGGAAGACTCACTAGTCATAATCTTTTTACCTTTTATAGATGTTTCAATCATTTCACCTAATATAACAAGGTCGGCAAATTTTTTGGTTGTATTCCCTACCAACTTGTCATAGTAAAGAGGGCACAAAGTGTTTATGAATAGCATTTTGGTCTTTTTTTTTCAATTACTAGAGGATGAACTTAAGAGCCATATCTCTCTATCTCTGTGTATATTATTTGAAAGATTCTTAAGCTTTTTTACATATTTTGCAAAGTTAGTCTATCTGGTGCCTATTCAGCTATGTGCTTATATTGCTGCAGAAATACATTTGCCAAGTCAGTCCAATATTGAATTTAGGTGCAGTTTAGATCATTATATCATCAGAGTGCTGATCCTGATAAGCTTTGCTAGAAGCAATGGATAAGAAGTTTATCATTTTGTGCATATCTGACCAATTTTTAGATAAACATTTTTATTTCTACTTTAAGGATGTGGTGCCCTTGTAATTCTTGAATTCTAGCATTTTGAATTTTAGAGGAAGGACAAAACTTGGTACCAAGCTAAGGTCTTGAACATTAACACTACTATAGAGTTAAATCCCTTCAATAGCTTTAAGGCTCTTTTCCAGAAGCTACAATTTTTTTTTTGATTTTTAATTATGTTAGCTTTTCGCCTTTTTGCTTTTCATTTTTCTTTCTTATCGTGGTTAGACACCTCTTACTCCCCTTGTGCAGCTGTGGTTCTCACATCTGCTCTTTGTAAAGGAGCATCAGGGTTAATAATAATGACTAGTGGAAGATTAGTTGCAGGGACATCTGGTTGCACATTTTGGGTATTGGCTATCTGTGCATCTTGAGCATTAGTCTACTGTCCTTCAACTGGTACCCCCTTAGATCCCTAGATAAGAGTATCAGTGGTAATTTCTGGCTATCAACAAACTAGCTCCCTTACCATTAGCAATTCCATCATCTTTGTGATTTGAGCTTGTAGTTCCTCTCATCCTTTCATCATGGCCTTTTGGGCATCACACTAACCTTCTTCTGATCTTTCTAGTCTAGCTAAATAGGTTTTGGCCTTTCTTCTTGTTTCATATTGAGTATACTATTGATGAGTGGGTGGTTGTTTATTTAGCCTTTTGAATTTGTGATATTAAGAATAATAAATGTATGAATATTTATGTATAATGTATATATGCATGGTATAAACATATGGATATATAAGTACAATTATGGGAACTCTTGCTTTAGCAAAAGATTTTGAACTCAGAAATTTTGATTAACTTCATAGAGAACTACATATTCACATTGTTAATCATGTGTGGATTATATCCAAAAAAGGTCCTAACTTGCTTGTATCTATTTTGAGTCTCATCTAAAAATTTTAATACAATGTATCCATGTTCCCTCATAGGGTTAATCTATCTTTATAGGACCTTAACCTTCTTCACCATTTTTTTGGCCTTGATAACGGCTAACTAAATCTGCTCTATGAGATGATTGATATACATTTTTTGGCATATACATCCAGCTTCCAATATTTTGTGCTCATTTTTCTTGATAGATGTCTTCAGTTAGAGACGAGTATCATTATGCTTCTTTTTTCTTCCAAAAATTACTTCCTTGACTTTTCCTTCCAAGGCTTTGGCTTTTTGAACCTCCAACTCTTTTCAAAGTGTACACATTTTTTTCCATCATTCCTTTTGAAGTCCCACTGAACCTCCTAGATATCCTAACAAGCTTTAGCTTCTTATTCTGTTTTACCCAGTTTGTCTTCACTAAATCATACTTTTCCTCCATTTTCATGACTTCTTTTTCTTTGGCCTCTATCTTTATTCTTAAGTGTGCAAATTTTTCTTGAAGCACCCAACTTTCATCTCTTATTTTTTTCTGCTCCTTGGCAACTTTCTTAAATTGACCTCAAAAGGCATAAAAGGCTCTAGTTGGATAGGGACTAGGAGAATGACTCTATCTATACTAGGAATTATCATATTACATTTCCAGATTTTCCTCTAAGCCTCATATACTAGTGTTGTCTAATCTATATATGTATGCAACCTAGACTCATAGCTTTCTTTCCATTTCAACGTAGTTGGTTGAAGTGTTTTTCTATAACCCTCTCCTTGGTATTTAAGATCTTCACCAGCTATTCTTAAAACCATTGAAACAAACTGTTGAGACCTATATTGTCTATGTACTAATAATGGCACATACCCCATGATGCCCCAAATTCCTAGCAAAGGCATAAATAATGAATCAAGCATCAATAGACAAAAGGTTTGGGTGAAAACCAAGGTGTTTTCCAAGTTGTATCATCAGTAGCCAAGTTCTTGAATGTTTCAACCCATTGATTCTTACTTCTTGACTTGAGCCATTCATTCTTTATGAACTCCTAAAGAGGGACAAAATGTAAGAAATAAGGTTTGACTTTATCATCTAGTTTACCCTAGATATGACTTTGAACCCAAACATATATCAACATAGCATTCCTAAAGAATCTCCCTCAACTTTCCTTTCAGCATGAGTTCAGTGTTTGGATTATCTTAACTAGGATGTTATGGTTGGGTGCATATTCCTTTCTAACAGTCGAAAAAGTCTACCACTGCAGCTTAATCATGTCCTAATATTCTTGGGAAGAAAACCTACCTATATATAGCTAGGGTGAATGTTTTAAGGACTTTCTCAGTGTTGAACATACTCAGATGTATTCTCGTAAAAACTACCAAGAGTGTTCCCTTTTTGCTCATGTATTGATGGCCTGATTTAAGATCTATATCAATAATTTCATCTATTTTTTAAGGAAATTGGTTGGATTACAATTTTTATAGTAAATGGGCCTTAGTCCGAAAGGTCCGAGTCCAAGTAAAGCTAAGATCTTTTCCACCCTTGGAGTCATGTCATGATGATTAAATAGAAACACTAGAATGACAAATCCTAAATCTCAACCACAGCCTTAAACAATTATTGATCAATTTGTATTTTAAGGAGGAGTGCTATCTGCTCATATTTTTCAATCAATCGAGTTTGCTTTGCATTTCCCCATCTATCCCATATCTCCATTTTCTCTCTTAGATTATTCTGACAAAGGTCTAGATGCATAATCTTTGGCAAATCTGATACAAAACCCTTCGATATATAATCCTATACTCTCTTTGATCCAATTATGACTATGCACGAACCTCTTAAAAATCCTTGGAAATAATTACTACATTTATTTGTTCAGCCATAAAGTTAGATGAAAATTAACTTAAGTTGAAATTCTGTCTAAAAGCAAGTGTTCCTATATGCATACGAAAAATGCACCAAAACAAAAAGGAAAAAAATAAATCAGTGTCCGTAAGAAATATTAAATCCAAATAAAATTATAAAATAAAAAACAAAAAAATTATAAATAAAAGTCATAAATTATCAAAATAAATATATTTAGATAGAAAGTAAAAAAGAGAAAAAGGTAGTTTTATCCCTTTGTGTGCTCTTAATTTTTGGTGACATCCAAAATCGGGCATAGTTTTGACTAGGCGGTCAGCAAGTTTCGCTGTATGGGATTTAAGTCAAACTTTAGTTATCAAATTACTCTCCATGCCTAGAGTAGACTAACAAGGTACCCTATCCTTACCATTATATGTTTGTATCAAAAAGGGTTCAACTCAAGTGAGAGTATCTTCCATGCTTACAAAGAGGCTAATATCTTAGATAGGTGTAGGAATTTACACCCAATACACTTTTTGCTAGCCAAGACAAAGGCTAACACCTTAGAAGGTAGAGCTATTTCACCCCTTCTTAAAGTATTAGGTCACTTTTGTCCCCTCTATAAACATGAAAGAGAAACTACTGCATGTGTTTAGTGTGTATGTGAAGGGATAAACAAAACTTTTTATCACATCACATGGAAAAATAAAACCCTTATCCTAAATCATCAAAAGACAAAGGAAACACAAAAATGGATCGGTGAAAAATAAATAAAAAGAATTATTTTAGAAATACCAAAAATAATAATTAAATATTTACTAAAACTGAATCAATCATAATTTAGTTAACACGCAATTAATTTTAGGCTTGACTCTCTAACTATCCCCAGCAGAGTCACCAAGCTGTCATATCATGGCTGGGATACGAATCCTGACTAGCCTAACTTAAAAGGTGGGTATACCCCTCGTTCCTATATATATATCTACATGTCATTATTTTCTCATTTTTAGAGGCCGTATTATTATTTTTTTCATTTAGGGATTGAGTTTTCAAAATCAATCATGCACTCAACTTAACTCAAAATAATCATTATGAAATAACTATTTATTTTCGAGTCACCACCAATCTATTTTGGCTGAGTGGGATTGATCACTTATTAGAGTTTGTATTTCTAGGGTATAAGATTTGTGATGATACCAAAGATTGCATGAAAGGATTTAAGAGTCTGTTACAATCATGAATAAGGATCGATCCCTCTGATGATGCCCAAAATTTATACCTTGTTAATTGCATGTTAATTTTAATCTGGATTTTTATTTGGTTTCATATTCAATATTTAATTTTGATTCTTGGGTTTCAAAATTTTCCAGACTCCTAAATTTATTATTCTGTATAAGAAAATTGGGTTTTAATATTTTTGAAAATAAAAATATCTCTTATATCCCACCAAAGAGCCTAAGGAATATGAAAATTTAAAATATCTTCGACACCCTGCTGGGGACTGAAAGAATATGAACGGTTTTATTTTAACAATTAAAATATCTTATGTACCTCCCTGAAGGATCGAAGGAATAAGAAAGGTTTATTTTCATGAAATTTGAAAAACCTTGATTTTCAATTTGGAAAACCTTGATTTTCATTTTGAGAAAGATCTCATTATTAAAATAATATATAGAATCACTCTCATATGCTAAGAGAAATTTCACGTACTACTATAACTCGGAGACACTGCCTTAATTTTTGAAAATTCTAGTTTTGTTAAAAATAATAATATTCATTCTAAGACTCAATTTCGACTTTAAGTATGAAACTAGACTCTAAGGACCTTAACATGGTTAATAAGACCAAAATGTTATTGAAAGTTGAAAGTATCTTAGTGATTTTAATAGATTCAGCTTTAATGCAAAATTACTAAAATGTCCCTAGGTATACGTTCAACATGAAAGTATCCTATAACCTTAAAGGACTAAAAAATGATCATAAAAATAAACTTATCCCTAATGCACACCTTCACCATGAAAGAATCTTGGTGATTACATAGGACTCGATTCTAAGGTAAAATTACTAAAATACCTCTAAGGCTACCTTCGTCATGAATGCATCCTTGTAACCATAAAAAACTTAAAATGATAGAAAATGACAATTTTACCTTAAATGGGTAACTTGAATATTAAAGGTGACTTAAAATGCGAAAATTGAAACTAAGTCCCAAACTTTCCTAACATTTTTTAGCCTCAAAGTGACTAAAAATACATGGAACATTCCTAGAATGGCCAAAATACTTTAGGTGAATAGTTTGATGTTGAAAAGACCCATTTAACCTTAAAATGCAACGTTTTCTTTGTGGATTTTAAATTGGCTAACTTTCTTATTGGTCTCAGATGACCATCACAAAGTGGCCAACACTTGGAGTCACCGTCAATCATTTTGGGCTAGGCATGATCGATGCCTATTGAAACCTATGTCTTAAGTTACAAAACTTGAAACATCAATCCCGTGGTTTGCGTGGTATAAAGATTCGCCATTTAAGTTCAAGAGTTGGTTGTGCACGATAAGGCATGAACCTCTTCGCGACGCTTGAAATCGGTACCTTACTAGTTATGTTTTATCTTATTTTTTATTTTTTCGATCTTAACTCATCACTATTTTGATATAACCCTCTTTTAATGCATGAATTTTATAAAAATACAAATCCAGGTTTTGGTGAAAAGATTTAATCTCATATACGCCTCGGATAGATAGGAATATAGAAATTTTTAATAAAAATGACCTATGGATTTTACTTTGAAAATGGAATATTCCATTTTAGGCAGTGGAGAGATACCCACGCGGAACATCACCTTCAATTTTACTTGAAATAATTTGAAAATATGAATGCGAATAATCATTATAAAGAAATCACGTTAGTAAGGCAACGAATAAAGTAACGCAACAGGAACCATTCAATGTAATGATAAAAAAAAGGATGGACTATTGGAATTTATCTCGCAATTGGCATTGATTATCTAGGAATAACCAAATCAATAATCTTCGAGATGGATCTAGGTTCCTTGATTGAATGAGGGTTTTTTTAAATAAAAACAGGCTTGACTCTTGACACGTTCATAGAAATCTAAGAAGAAGAAAAATTTAATTGCAGTTGAAAGACAGGGTTGGAGTATCCCCATGGTTGACAAATAAATTTGGCAAAGGAAGATTTTTAAATCTTAACAATTTTGAAAAAGTGGGGTTGGAGTATCCCCTCGGAAGGTCAGGGTTGGAGTATACTCGAAAGTGACATGTCTGAACTCTTTAAAGAAGTCGATTTGGAAAACTTAATTTGACAAAACTTTATGATTTAGAAAATGAATGAGCATTTTGACGTTTTTTGATAAAGGAAATTATTGTGAATAATAATGGTAAAGATGTAAAAAGAAAATAAAAATATTTGAGCCTTGATACGAGCCTATGGAAGGTCAGAGCATGTTCTCAAGGCTGGTTTGGATGATATGGTGACATTCAAATGTCTCAAGATGAAGCTTGAAAAATAACTCAATTTTAACCATAATAAAAAACAAAGGATAGTATCGCACTATTCCATTTTCTAAATTTATTCTAAATTGCTTTGAAGGCCTTAAAGGGTGGACAAGATACTGTTAGAAAGGCAACTTGATAAGGGTCAATCTAAAAATATTCTCAATATCCCAAACAATCACTTTTTAAGGGAATAAATTTTCATGTTTGGATTAATTATGTTGCTGGTAGAGCATACGAGGGACAAGGTGTGTCAAAATTTGAAAAACCATCTCAGACTCATTTGGTTTAAAAAATTGAAGACAATACCTTTCTGAAAAGGGAATTCCATGAATCTTTTAGGAAAAATGTTTGAAGGATTTGGAAAAATTGTTTAGTAGGTCTGAATGGCCTAATCATAATACATGTTTTTGATTCTAAGGGTTCTAGACAGTTTAGATTTGAAAAATCATAACTCTCTCATCCGGAATGATCCAGGGGTGCAAAGACACTGTTTTAAAGATAATTTGACACACTTTGAGAGAAAAATATCAAAAAATTCATTAAAAATCATTTGGGATTTTAAACTAATTTTTTCAATTTGTAATAGTTGTGCTGCTAGTAGGGATAAAGCAAAGCAGGGGATTTTTTTTATTTTACTTTGTGTTTTCAGGTCCAAACTCGGGTCATTGACATTCGAACATCCATGACTGAAGGGAAAGAGTGGCAAGAGTGTCATGAACTCATTTGCCCAGCCTCAGAGTAGTTTGGGATGATAAAATAGCCCGTTAATCATACCACTCAGGGTGTCACGCAAAAACAAGGCACATACATTTTAGGAACAAGTGCAGGGCCATTTTCATTGGAAAATTAGAAAATTTGAGCTTCTCTAACCAAGATTCCAAATCTAGAAAACTTAATTTTCCTCAAGATTTTTTTGCTAATTTTAAGGAAAATGCTAAGTCCATGCTAATCCTCATTGGTTAAGGTTAACATGCTTGGCTTGGGGAGGTTTTGAAAATTAGTTTTTTTGACAGCCATCAAACATGCACTTAGACTAGAAGAAGAAAATGAACATATAAGGGGATTACACATAACATGAAAGGGGATGCTAACTTTACCAATGGTCTTGACAAAGAAAATGTTATCCACACATCTCATAAAGTGAAGCATGCTGAAAATGACAGCGATTCATGGCAAAATGCAAGCAACATATAAACATACTTGAAATATGCTAGGCTAAGGATTTATGCATGGATTGAACATAACATGATGCATGAATATGGCATAATATGCATGAACAAGAGCTATCAAAAATAATGAGGATGAAATGAGACACTTTGCATATCAAAAAGGGCATCAAGGCATCCAAATCCTAAGCTACCATAACTAAAAGCCACAATAATTCATAAGAAACCTAAGAGGGTGGTGGAAGCATGGAAAGCTCACTAAAATGATGAAGATGCTAAAAAATTGAAAATAAAAGTGATTAAGTAGGAAGTTATACCAACAAAGCTTCAATTTTGGACAATTGATTGGAGTAGCAAAGATGGCCTAAATTCCCTTCTTTTCCTTCTTGTTAATTAGCAAGAAACTTGAGTAAAAGAAAAGCTTCGATTCTGGTATGAGTAAGGATGATTTTTCAAAGTGTATAGTGGCTAAGAATGAGCTTTTAGGGCTATTTTTGGATGCTAAGTGAAGGGCTATAGGATTCTATTTTTTTATGTGTGAATGATTTGGGAGAGCTAAAACAAGCTTGAAAAAAGGATCCTTTAGCTGAGATATTGATGGCCTATTTATACCAGCATTTTGGAGTTAATTTAGAGGTATTCTTGGTTATTTCTTAAGGGGACAAAGTTATCACAGCTGATGGCTATAGGGTGGCCGTTGGAAGTAATTTGCTGCCAATGTGATGGACATAGGGTGGCTGGTTTGATTGTTAAAATCAAATACCAGTAAGTAGGGTGGCTGACAGTAATCTTTGCCAACAAATAAGGGAAGAGTAAGGCGATCATATGACATTGACCCTTTATGATCTAATTTAGACTTCAAAAAATGATTTGATTAAGTCACAGTCCAAATTCATAATTTGATACGGGTTTTAATCTTTTTTGATACAAAAACAAGTTAAAATCGAGCTTTGGATCAATGCTAGACAAGCCCTGATCATGGAAAATAGCCTGCATGTATCGATACATTTGGTCAAAAAACCCTCAAATGTATCGATACAATGGAGCATTGTATCGATACATCTACTTTACAGAATGCAAGTTTTGGTTCTAGCATAGCTTAGTATCGATACATGAGTTCATGTATCGATACATAAAGTTATGTATCGACACATTTACAGCTTGTATTGATACAAATGGGGACATTTCAAATTTTTAGGCCATTGGAGCATTGTATCTATATATGAAGACCACTTATTGATACATTTAGGCAAAATTATGAATTTTCCCATGTCTTTTGTCCTTGAACACTTGGAACTACATCCTTTGATGCCACATTTTAGCATTTTTCTTTAATATGATCCATAAGCATTCTTGACCTGCTATAAAAAAAACTTTTTTGCCAGGTGACACGTCGCTCAATGATCGTTGCCTCTTTTCATGTCCATGCCCCAAATTGCTAAAAATTAGCCCAGACAAAATAAAGTGTCTAAAGTAGGTTAAGTTTTAAAGTTACAAGAACAACAAATCAGTTGTCATGAAGCAAAGTTGAAGACTAATCAAAGTTTAAATTTTAAATTTCATCACAGAGATAGAATAAAGAAAGTTCAAATAATTAGGTTTCTTCAAAGTGAATAATAATAGTGAAAAAAATAGAAGAGTCTAAATTTCAAGTTTCTGTAAAGTGAAGAACGAAGAAAAAATATGGAAAGGCAAAAAAAATATGGAAGCAAAAAGAGATGAAAAAAGTGAAATATGTTTTTGTCTAGAAAGACATGCAAGATCGAGTTCTTTTAAAGAGAAATGGTCCTTGATTCAATTACCCTTAAATACATGATTTGGGCCTATTTATCCTTTCTTTTGAAACCTTGAACCATACCCGACATTATGTACCTACGAAGTCTAATTTAATCAAACATAGTTATTTAAGCTGTCAAGTTATTCCTCGAAAACTCTTTAAAAATTCATCTTTTTGGATAATTTTTGAGTCCTCAAGAATATGATGGGGCAATTAATTAATTAAAAATGATGAAATTCTAGAGTGAAAACTCGAAAAGGGTAGTCTCAAATGAACTTAAAAGCTTTGGGTTACTTCTAAATTAGCAAAGGTGGCTACCGATGGGAAAAAACCCTTCATGTTAATCTAGAAATGATCCCAAATCTCTGAAAATTTCTTGATATCATTAAAAGGTTGACTCAAATGCCCAAAAATTGATTTCTTTGAACGTAAACTTTTAGAATTTTTTCTGCCCAACCTTGAAAATTAGTCCTTATCAAAGACCTTTCAAAGTAACCTTTTGAGACTTAGTGTTTCGTAACATTAGTTTAAAACCTATTGGGCTATTGTTTTTGAAGATTCAAAAGATGTTATAACTTGATTGTTTGCCTTTCAAGGAATTCCTATAAAAAGAATATTCACTCAAATTTGGTCTTGATATACTTCAACTTTATTGTATCAATTTCTTCAAATTAAATTTTAGCAATGCCACCATATTTATGCCTTTAAATTCATTTTCCTTTCCATTCAAAGATGTCCTAGATGGTGATCATCAATCATAAGAAATCTTTAATAGATGAAGATAGCATGTCAAT
>JBBYHM010374206.1:2555-12727 GCA_038381775.1 Adansonia rubrostipa
AAAACTGAAGTGACTCAAAACTGAAATGACCCAAACTCGAAAATACAAAAAAAATTACTAACTCGAAATGATCCAACCCAAAACCAATACAACTAGAAACCAACTCAACTTGTCTAATTAACAAATCTAATTCTATTTAAGTTTTTCTCTTTTCTTTTTTACCCTAAAAAATTTTACTTTACCTAATTTTCTTTTTTTTTTTTTTTTAGAAATCCTAACCAACAATTCTTTTTACTTATTATGAATACTTTATTACATATGCACTCTTATCTACATAAATATCTTTCCTTATGCCCAATGAGTTATATATTCTTTATTATCATCAGAATAAATGAAATTTATACAAACTAAAATAATATTACAATGAATATATAATTAATTTATAATTTTTATTAATATTACATTGAAAAAAATAATAATCTTGTAGCATCACGTGGGCAAGCAACTAGTTACATTTTAGTATTGATCATAATCTAACAATAATCTAAAATGAACTACGAGAGTTTTTCCTATGCTAACATGTGTCAGCTTTTTTTGGGGGTTATGAAAGGAGAGAGAAAGAATGAGAGAGAAAAAAAGAAAAGAGAGAAAGAAGAGAAAAAAGAAAAGAAAAGAAAGAGAAAGAGAAAAAGGAAAGGAAAAGAAAGAGAAAAAGAAAAAGGAAAAATTTTGTGTATTTATATTGGGTTATTTTTTTGAGTGCGATAAGTATTATAAATTTATATAAATTTTTATACATTTTAACACATTCGTGTATTTGTATTATGTTAATGTTATTCTTTATGTTGTGTTCTAATTATTTTTTCTATATCATTTCGAGTAGAGTTTTAGTTCATCATATATTTTGATAATTTGTTATTATATTCAATATATGGAAAAATTTAAGTGTTTGGGTCGTATCTCATTCTATTTAGAAAAAAATTTTGTATGTTCATATTTGTTTTGTTTTTGTATTCAAAATATTATAAATTTATATAACTCTTTGCATTTTAATAATTAGTTTTACTAACATTTTAACATGTTTGTTTATTTGTATCATGCTCATGTTATTTTTTGCCTTATGTTTTAATTATTTTTTTATGTTGCATTTGTGCTGTGCCTCAATTCATTTCATATTTTACATTGTTTGTTATTGTCAATCAATTTAGAGAAAATTATGTGTGTTTGTGTTGTGTCTCACCTCATGACATATTTTGCATAATTTATCACAGGGATTTAATTTTTGTTTAAAGTATTACAAATTTATATAAATTTTACATGTTAATAATTTATTTTATATAAATTTTGACATATTCATGTCTTATTCCTGTTATTTTTGTATCGTGTTGTTTTAATTATTTTCTCATGTTATGTTTGGGTGGTGCCTCAAGTTATGTAATATTTTGCATAATGATTTTAACCCAAAATTCATTTACTTAAGTTAAAAATAAAAAAAAATATTTAAGTGAATGATAATTATTTAATATAATTTAACTTAAATTTATGTGGTTGTTAATTTAGTTAAAAATTTATAACTATTAAAAGCCATCCCAATGAAGCAAGGAAAGAATTTTTAGTTTGTATGTAAAAATAAATAGACAAGTTGCAAGTACGATAGCCAATAGGTGATAGTACACAAGCCATAAGATATTTTGCATTTAACCCCTCACCGTTGGATTAAATCCTTAATATCTAACCAAATATCAAACTCATTTTTTGTTTCTTTTCTAGTTTCATAGTGCTTATCGCTCCCTTACAACTAGAAATCTTCAAGGATTGAGTTATCAATAGTCCAAAGATTTGTTCATTATTTAGGATGATTTGGGTAAAAATATTAGGCAAAAATAATCGGCTTGAGAAAAAAATTAGGTTCGTTTAAAAAATGGATCGAGCTTTGGCTCCTACTTTTAAGGCCTGAGCTCGGCACGACATATTTTATAATTATATAATATATTTAATTGTAATACATGTAGTTAATATTATAATGTAAACATTAAAAAATATGTTAAATTATTTAATAAAAAAGAAATTCTAAATTACTAAAGATTGAATTTTTTTAAAAATATATATTTTTTAAAAATAAATTAAAAAAATAGGCAAGCTTAAGCAGACTTAAACTACCCATTTACAAATTAGGCAAACTTAGGCAAAATTTGAGGCCTATATTTTGAGTCAGGCCGAGCAATCAAGCATGAATGATGTTAATGCCGTACTTAAGCCTAGCACAGCCCATGAACACCTTTCCAAACAACCAAGTTAACCCTTACAAACCAACAAGTTCCCTACCTTGCATTAACCACTATGGAGCTTTCTGACCCCTAACACAGCATACTAGCTACACCTCAATCTGTACCGCCATACCCAAGAATTTGCTTGCTTTCAACTTCTCTCCACCTACTCATTTGCATACCAAACCATTTTCATGTCATAACCTTCAAACGAAGCAGTAATATTCTCATTCATGTAAACCATAATACTCTTTGTTCTTGGATTTGCCACTGTTACTACTTTCAATCATTTTATTTAGTATATAAGGTTATTTCCATGTTCCGTCTAAAGTTGACAATTCAATTTTTGTTTAGCTTTGGTTAGGTTTTATATATTGGTTTCTTGTAGTACCCATTATCTTAAAAAAAAAAAAATAGAATTTAGACCACATCTACATACTATAATTGAAACGCTTTATAATGCAACTTATCAATAGCTAGAAAAATGCATTTAAGTTTGTAATTAATGGAAAAGATAAAAGGATTCATAGCTAAAAGCATACCATCGTAAGGCTATTTCATAACATAGTAATCTCGCTTAATTTGCTTCATTTTTGATCTGGCTCTCCAATTTTGTAGCAATTTATTGAAGCTGTTGTCCAAGCTCATTAGCTAGTTGGTATTTTATTACTAACTCTAGTCTTGAGTCTAACTTAAGCATGTTCATCACTAAATCTTCCTTTATTCTTGTTGCTTGATTTAATATTTGTAATAAGTATGGTTTTTAAGATTTTTTCCCCTTTATGCTTTAACTCTACTTTTAGTATTATCTATATAGTTTTAACTTTATGGTTTGTAGATCTAGAGATGCAAATGATGTTGGTGATGAATAATAAAAATAATAGGATTATATTTGAAAGTTAAATTTCTATGTTTAGATTCCTATAGAGATACATTGAGGTTTGGATGAGTCCAGACTTGTTGAGTCTCAATCTCCAAGGTAAAGATTGGGTCTGTATACAAATATTATGATAAATCATATGAAGAAAATTATTTGTTGGGTATCATCAAATGTCTTGCATATCTTGATAATAATAAGAAATCCAATAATAAAAAGAAAATAAATAAGCTTATCATAGAGCACTTGCTAAAGCTATCATCCAACATGATAATTCATCTACATGGGTCAAACATGAAGGAACAAAAGAGGTTTATACTTTATTGAATAATAGTTTTAAGTACTTTAGTAGGAATAATATTAGAGTTGATTGCTTCAAACTACGTAACAAAATGAAAAAAAAGAACTTAAGTTACTTTGGATATGATTTCTAGTAGAATTTAATCAAACTTAGATTGAGGGTTTATTTGTCTTAATGCATTATATGTAAATGAGATTTGGAAGTTACAAATTAAGATTTTAAACTTTTGTCATGTTTAATCTCCACACAATGTAAATCTTTTTATATAATATTATTCATACTTTCTTTTTATATTAGGGCATTGAGAAGAAAATTTTGCGTTAACCTTGCATAGATCACTTGTTTTGGTATTTAGGAAATTCAAAGTTGATGACTCTGAGTTCTATTTGACTGAGGATAGAATTAAGCTCACTACAATACCATTTGATATTCTTAGCTATTGGAAAGACAATTTATTTTTGGTATCCTAATCTTGCAACAATGGCAAGAGATATTTTGAATATTCCTATCACCGCCGTTGCTTCACAATCAACATTTAGTATAGGTAGTAGAGTTTTAAACAAGTGAAGAAGCTCTGTTTCATCAAAAATTGTTAAAGTTTTGATAACTACTCATAATTATTTATGTGGATATGAAGGTATGATATTTATATTAAAATAGTTTTAGATCTTTTTATGTCTAATAATTGTTTTGCATGATAATTATTTTTCTTTGTTAATTGTTAGATGTAGAAGATGGAAAAGAAAAGTTTAAGACTTATGGAGGAGAGATAAATATGATTTTTAGATCAATTTTTAGCATTAAAAGAAGCTTATAATACTACAAATTGTTGGAAAATTAACATGTATGTTTATTTGCTCAAAATTTCTCTTACATACTTAAAATTATGTTTTATTATTTGGTTATTAAAATTTTTTAATTTTTCTTTATGTCTTATTGTCTTTTTCAATTTATTGTAACTGCCTTTAATTTTACATTTTTGTTTAACATGTTGTGCTAGTAGGCTTCTAGTTTTAAGTTTGGACTTTGAAAGTGTTTAAGGATTGAAGGAGTTTAGTTTTGCCCTCATTAAAGTTGTAATTTTGTTGATTAATTGTTAATATATGTTTTTTACTTCAACATTAAGGATTCAATGTCATATCGCTTGTAGTTGAAAAATAGATGTTTTTCCATATGTGATGAATACTAAGCTGTTCTATTCATTTCACCTTTTGCGGTGTATTTAGGTTTAGCCTCTTCATTTGTTGTTTTTTCTTGCCATAGAGAGATGGTTTCTATTTCTTTCTTTTTAAGTGTTTTTGTATTTGCTATTGAGATCATAGGTTTGTTATAAACATGTTGAATGCGAATCCGACATGCCAGACTTGGACAAATAAATTTCTTATTTTTGTTTTCTCGTACTCGAATATGACTCAATTGTCAAATCAAATCATTCATCCGACTTAACTCTAAATGGTCGTTACAAAATGGTCGAAAGACCATAGTAACCAATCTATTTTGGCTAGGCAAGATTGGTCACCTACCAGAGTTTATCTTTTGAAGGTTACAAAACCCTTGTAAACAAACTCTGAATTTTGTCTACTAATCGAAGATTCTTATGAAGAAGTTCAGGAGTCAGTTATGAGTAGAGTGAGACATGTCTCCTCCATGATGCTTGTAAAATAATACCTATTAATTACTTATTATCCTACATCATAAATCTTGACTATAATTGGTTTTGAATTTTTCATTATTTAATTATAATTCCTATTAGGCTGAGTGAAAAAAATCAAGAAAATCGAAAACCAATTCAAACCATAGTGTTTGGTTTGGTTTTGGTTGGCATTTTATTAAACTTGGTTTGGTTTTGGTCGGGATTTTATTAAATTCAGTTTAATTTTATTTTGGATATTAATGATATATATTCAGTTCAGTTTGATTTTTGATCCACAAATTAGAAAAATATAATTATCTGAATCAAAATTTATTTTATTTATTTTTTAATTAGTTTTAAATTTTTTATAATACAAAAATAAATATTTTTTTTCTAAATTAGTGTAAAAAACTCTAAAATACCATAAAAATATATTTTTAAAATTTTAAAAAATCAGGTTTCCATTAGTTTCGAATTTGTAACCCTTTGAAAAACTTGGAGGAATATAAAATTTTATTTCTTAGGAAAGTCCAAAAATTTTGATTTACTTATTTTTTTTAAAAAAGTATTTCTTTGTTTAAAATAATCGACAAGATAACTTCCATATACTGAAAGTATATCTATGGGCTATTTTAGCTTAGAGATATTGCCTCAAATTTTATTAATACAAGTATTATAAATAATAAAATGATACTAGTTTTTTTTTCAACATAACAGCACCAAAAAGACTCTAAAGGACATGCATCGACACGAAAGTTCCCTTATGAGCCTAATAGACATGTTTCAACAATAAGGTTTCCAGAAGACTTTAGACTCGGTTTTAAGGCACTATTACCTAAACAACCATAAAGTACATGTATTGACATGAATGCTCCCATACGATCTATGGACTCAGTTTTAAGCTAATATTACCTAAATACCCCTAACGGACATGTTTTGACATGAAGGTTCCCACATGATCCTACGGTAGCATTACCTAAATATTTAGCAAACATATTTCAACATAAAGGTTTCTACATGATCCTAAGGACTCAATTTTATGGTAGTATTACCTAAATACTCCTAGCTAACGTGCTTCAACACGAATGTTCCTACATGATCCTGAGGTGATAAAAATTCCCATAGTGTCCTTAAATTAGGTAGAATACACTAAATGCATGGAAAATGCTAAACTGACTTTAGATTTATAAAATAACCTAAATGGCCCTAAAATGCATGAAATTTCAAAGAAAAAAAACCTAAATTATGAAAAATGACTCCAAAATGCATGAAAGTTGATAATGGTCCGAATAATGGCAAATTAATAGAATGACACTAAAATACATAAAATTGCATAAATGGTCTTAAATCATAGCAAATTGCTAGAATGAACTTAAAATACATGAAATGACATAAAGGTCCCTAAGTCATTGAAAATGACTAAAATAGTGCTATAATGCATGAAATTACATAATAGTACCTACATGAAATTATATAGTAATATCTAAAAATACATTTAATAACATAAAGATCCTTAAAATGTATGAAATGGCAAAAAAGTTCCTAATTCGTAAAAAATGACTTCAATATCTCTAAATTGTATGAAATGATATAATAATTTCTAAATCATAAAAAATGTCTTAAATGCACCTAAATGCATGAAATGACATATTGATCTTTAATAAGCATGAAAAAATTATAGAAAGAAATTACAAAATGATCTTTTTAAGTTTTACTAGTCTAAATGCACCCATAAACATTTTTTTTGCCAACAAACATACAAGAATGGCATTATAAATGATTTTTATGCACAAAACATCTTATTGACATGAACATACATAGGTTTACTAACATGCATGGTGATGTTTCCATAATCATAATATTTTCATAAAAAATGCATAAACATATAAGTCATGATTATAATGCATGAAAATGTCACAAAATGCATAAATCATACATAACTTGGAATATGAGAAGCATAAAAAGTTAGCTAAAGATGAAACATGAAAAAAATTAAAAATCACATAAAAACTAAAGAACTTAGCATAAAACAATTGAAAAAATTTTTTCTTGATGGAAGGATATTCTTATGAAAATTTAAACCAAAATCATCAAAGAAAACAAAATTATAGCATTTAGAGATAATTATCCTAGATTGGGCCATAAACTTGGTTTTTATGCCCTTAGCTCAAATTATCACTTAAGCATGGTTTAGAATCTTCAAGCTCAACAGATGAAGATAAATGAGCAAAAATGAAGCATAAAACAAGTAGAAAAATGACCTTGGATCAGACATAAAGAGACTCTTTCTTTTTTTCTTTTTCTTTCTTTTTTTTGGTTTTTTCAATTAAAAACCAGCCCTTCCTTTATTTTGGATGCCCTAAGGGGTCAAAACACTCATTGGCTGATTAGCTATTATCCCCATGTACTATTATTTTTTTTAACACCTTACCTAAAGTTAGTTACAAGCAAATGCCTTAAACCCTTAAAGATCTAATTAAGGGTTTAAATCCTTTTAAATGAAGCATGATTTTAGCTAAGTTTGGCGGGTAAACTTTATTGCATGCCTTCAAGAAGAAACCCCTATAAAAATGGCGATATCTTAGGTTCATGCAAGAAAGAGCTTTTAACTCTAACACAAAATAGCACTCTATTGAGTTTCAACTAAACTAAGCTAAAAATAATTAGAAAACAATCAAACTAAATGCAATATGGTTCCCAAGTATGATTAAAAAATTTATTCTCATTTATTCTAAGTTTATTCAAGCTTTAATGGATTAAGCTATGAGCATATTTTTCATGCTTATGTTTTAGTGTAGAAATATTGGTGAAGGACCTCTTGCATGCTTATGAAGTAATACAAGGCCACTAGAAAAGCGAAACATAAGAAAACTTAGGTGAAATATCTTATTCATGATGAAAAATGCCATGTAGTATTGATACATTTGATGTTCTTATCGATATAATTGCTTTCCAGAATCAAAAAACCCAATATTATATTCAGCACAAAGCATATTGTATCGATAGAATATGTCTTGTATAAACACAATTGCAACCTTTAAGCTTGGAATGATCCAAACCCCAATGATGTATTGATACAGTTTCATGAATTTTATGAAAATGGCATTTTTACCTTCCAAGGGTCTTTAATTAATTGCAGTGCCGAGTCTTGATCCCCTCTTCTTTTTGCTTACTGTTGTATCGCTAGTACTTGGTGACACAGCACCTACCAGTCCCCTTTTTTTAATGACCTTCCAAGGGTTTTCAATTGTTTAATAAAGTCTCTAAGCCTTCTTAACCTTCCAATTAAGTCCTAAGATGTCAGAATTGATCAAGGAGAAAGAGTTGCATTTTATCTAAATTCTTAAATTGAGCATAATTTGCTTGAAAAGGGTCCGGACAAAATTAGGTGTTCACAATGTTATAATATTTTTAATGGATTTGGTATTTTCTAAGTTGTAACAATAGGAGTAGAAGTTTTTTCTTTGTTTCTTAAAATGACCTTCAAGGATTTGTTTGCTATTTTTTGGTGAAGTATATTTGAAAATTTTACATGGATCTATGGTCTTGTACTTTGATTAAACCAAAATGGCTATGGCTTTTTTCTTTTATTGTAGATTTAAAAAAAAAAACTATTTTGTATTTTTTGGAATATATGTTGCCTTCAAACTACCTGGACATATTTAAAAGTTATTAATAATTCTTTAAAATGACTAACGAGCAATAAGCTTCACATGATCGAAGTAATTTTTATTTTTCTATTCCAAGGCCTCCTATTTATCATTGGATGACTAATATGTTCCTATAATAGTATTATTTAAAGTGATCTTTAGAATATATATATATATATATATTAGTAGCAAGAGTCATTTGAAATGAATATTCATTGAAGAATTCTGTTGTGATATTTCTTTTAAGTTTAGACAAATATTTAGCATTAGCGTTTTTTGGAGCTAACAGGCTGAAGTATATGGCAATTCATTTTTTTTTAGTTTCCCAAAGGAAAAGCAAATTGAAAACCAAAGAAGGCAAATTGAAGCAGCATTGCAGTTACTAAGAAAATAGCCTAAAAATTTTTAGGAGATTTCTTTTACTTACCTACTCATAACCCAAAAATACTTTGTTGAAGCATTAGTATCTTTTGCCTAAAATGTTATGAAATTGAAATGTTACCCAAATGACGTATCTAGGATAAAGCTTTTTAATTTTTATGGTAGTAATGATATGCTATAATCGTGCATCATACTAAATATGTCATCCTGGTTGAGATTGTCATATATATACCTTGGTGGTATTCTGTTTTTTAGAATCTAGCATGATATGTGATCATATGTCTTCCTTTATTTTCACATCAATTATATCATTAATCTTTAAGAACAATTCTCATAAATATACGAAGAGCGATTTTAATCTCAATTATTATGAATACTATCAAGCCCAAGCCCAAGCCCAAGCCCAAACCCAAACCCAAACCTAAATATTTAAAATATAACAAAACCATAAACTCATGAGATGAATCTTGTGAGCATGCAAGACAACATATATCTTACTAAATCAAAAGCCATAACTCTAAAAGTCTAAAAGGACAGTTTATAAAGCCTCAAGTCTCTAAAGAGTCAATATTACACCTTTACCCAAAACTACAAAAATGTTCTAGCTACAACTTATATCAAATTATTCATTTTCAAAGTATCATAAGACTAAAGGCATAAGCTAGACTTACAGATAAAGGTTGTCTTCAGAACTAAAAACCTGAAGATGCGTATATTGAAATCTAAAAAATAAGAAAAATTAAGGGAATGCATAAGAATTCTTAGTAAGAAACCAACATCCTTTAAGTGAAATTAACTATGCTACAAAACATTTGGACCATAGTTATTAATGATTAATGATGCAAAAAATAAAAATGTATAATCTAATATTTATTCAAAAACCATATTATCAAATAATTGGAATAAGAAAATTTTCACAAATTGTTGATTTAATTAGTCTCCCATAATATAGTAAAACTACATTTAAACCATATGACATATGCAAGAATTATAACAAAAACAACAATTAACCCTAATGGTAGTTGGTTTGAAGTGCATTAGAATTATAGATAAAAATAGATATACATATATATTTGAATAAAATCATATACGAAGATTAAAAAAATGAAATCACATTCTAAAT
>JBBYHM010374226.1:0-13124 GCA_038381775.1 Adansonia rubrostipa
GCTTTCTCTCTCTCATTTGACTCTCCACAGCTTTGATTTCTCACTTCTCTGCTCTCTTTCTTTTGAGTGAGGGAAGAGTGAGGGAAGAGAAAGAGAAATTGCTTTAAAAGTTGGGAAATCAATTTTTTTTTCATTAAAAAAATTTTGGGTTCACCTTTTGTCTTCCCTTTCTCCATTAAAGGGACTGCTTGGATTTTTTAAAATTATTTTTGGCTCCTACATTGAAAACCCATTTTGGTTTCATCTCTTTTTATGGGTTTTTTTGGGGGGTTCTTTTTTTTAGTGTTTCAAAAATCAGTCTCAGAAAAATCCAGAAGAAAGCAACGACATTTCAGGTAATTTCTTTGTAAGTCTCGTGGGCTTAAAGTTATGAACTCTTTTTTTTTTTTTTTAATGTTTGGATAGTTTTGGGTAGTGGAACCAAGGTGAAGAACATGGAAAAAAAAATGACATTTTTAAGTTCTGGGTAATTTTCTCCTTTTTTTTTTTTTTTTTTTTTTCTAATTTAGGCTTTGGTCTTTACAATTTTTGAGTTGAGTTTTTATTTGGGTTTTTGGTTTGTTACTGGAAATGTTAGACATTGTTACTTTTCTTCATTCTATTGGGAACCAAACAAAGGTTTAAGTAACTTTTAGGCTTTTTTTTTTTTTTTTTTAAACTCGTTTGCCAAAACATATTTACTGGGTTTCTTTGTTTTTTCAGGGTTGTTACATTGAGGTAGACTAAACAGAACAAAATTTCGAGGTAATTTGGCTTTTACCCGCTCTTTTTTACTTCTGGCTTAATCCCTTTTTCTGCATGTGGTCTTTGTTGAGAAAGTTGTGTAAAACACAAAGAGAAGTGCAAGGAATTTGTGCCATCTATGCTTTTGTAGTCAGCTTCTGTTTTTTTTTTTTTAATTTTTTTTTATTTTTCCTTATAAATCATGCATGTATTTTGTCATGCATTTTCTTTTGTCTATCTTCCTGCTGAGCTAGAGTTCTTTGTTTACTTGGCCTTAGTCAAAGTGAGTCTTTTTTATATTTCATTTTATGAAAACTTACCCTTTTATCCCTTTACTGTTTACTTGGCATAATGACTTTGTGAAGTTAGCTAGCTAAAATTACTTGTTTTTAGCTGTTGATTTTCATCATGTTGGTTCGTATTCGAGGGTACTACTACATTTAACGGAAAAACTGAATATATATTTTTAATATAAATGAAAGCTACTGTTTCATGATTTTCCATGCTTCATGAGTTTGAAAGGTTTCGTGTTTGAGTCCTCCTTAAAATTAGGATTAATCTTAGTTCTGTTGATTCTATTAGTTGGCGAGTAAAATATTAACAACAATTTTTTTCGTATGAACTAATTACCGTAGTGCATGCTTTTATTATTATTTTTTTTTCGGAAAAGTTCAATTGCATGCAATTCATGGAGAAACTGCAAACTAGTATTTAGCATGTTTGCTCTGCTCTGATTTATTCAGTTGATATGGTAGCATGTGATCGAAGAGGGTCATGGTATAGGTATACAACCCTAAACTAAGGTGGATTTCAAAAAGAATTCTTGTTGTCTTTATCCTTAGTATCTAGGATTACCATATCATACCTTGTGATTTTGGCTTCTAACTTAACTGAAAACTGAAAAGCATTTGAATTTAGTAATAGGGAGAAATCTGCCGTAGGTTTTAATATCATTAGCATAGGCATTTTTACTTATTGTGGTCTTTTTCTATATCTTTTGTCCCATTGGTACTTTTTAGATTGTTTGTTTGCACAGTTTTATCCAAGAGATATGGAGGAAAATTCTTCAGCAATTATTTTAGATGGTGAGATAGTTGGTCTAAGGTTCTGTTTGGCGACTCCGAAGGAAATTGTAAGTTGAAATTTGTCTTTTTCTATTTATTTGTTCATTAGCTCATTGTTATAGCAATAATCGTCCCCCTTGGTCTGTTGTCTTTTGGATGATTGTGACATAGTCTACTTATTTGCTGCCCCTCCCATCTTTTATCTTGGGTCCTATGGAGGATTATCTCTGGTATTTATTTGTGCTTCTTGGAAGTAGTTTTAGCAGCTACACTCCGAAATAGAATGATTCACCAACATTGTTTTCTACAAAAACTACTTTTGATTCACTAGGGCTTACCATTTATAAGTATTTACTCTCAAATTAATATCATTAATAGTGGATTAAATTCTCTCTCTCTCTCTCTCTCTCTCTCTCTCTCTCTCTTTTCCTTTTTCCTTTTGCATTAGTTCATTCTGTGATGCTAATTGGCTTTTTCCATCTTCTAAAATGTATTTG
The DNA here is from genome assembly GCA_038381775.1 of Adansonia rubrostipa. NCBI lineage: Eukaryota > Viridiplantae > Streptophyta > Magnoliopsida > Malvales > Malvaceae > Adansonia > Adansonia rubrostipa. The sequence goes on from JBBYHM010374226.1 coordinate 2,285, forward strand.
CAGCTTACAGCATCAATCAGTGGCTTTCCTATTAATCATGTTAGTCAGCTCTCAAATTCGTATCTCGGTTTGCCCCTTGAATTTGGTAAATGTAACGCATGTGGTACTTCTGAACCTGGACAATGTGAAGGTGTGTAAGTTTTTACTTTTGTTGTTGTCACGTATAAACTGTTGAAAACAAGAAAAGAAAGTATTTATAATGAAGGAAGAAAATGCCATTGAGAATATCTTCATAAAGCCAAACTTTATGTTTATCTTCTTGCTTGTAGGTCATTTTGGATATATTGAATTACCAATACCAATATATCATCCTAGCCATATCAGTGAATTAAAGCGACTGCTGAGTTTGCTGTGCTTGAAGTGCCTAAAATTGAAGAACAAGGTACTTGATTATCAACTATTGCATTATCCATTATAGGTGATCTTGTTTTAAAGTCTTCACTTACAGGAAAGAGATTCTGATCTCTCTTGGCCTCATTTGCATTAGTTGAGGAAGATGAAAGGTCCATCTGTGTCATCACATGATGTGTTGCTTTTGAAGTTGAATCATAAATCACAGTATTCCATGTGTACCTTGTAAGATTTATACTTCATATAGCTGAAAATGTTCAGAAAATTATGAACCGAGAAGCACACTAAAAAGAGAAATATCACAATCAATAAAAGAATATCATATGTATTGTTACCATACTGACTGAAAGTTTCAAATATAAGAATTCTTCCCTTTGAAGTAGAGTAAAGTAATCCCAAGAGCGGCTCATTTTTGAGCCAAAGTAGGATTATAATCATGCCAGCAGTCAAATGATGAAAGGTTTCTCCATTTCTTCCCACCGCTCCTAGGTACTGGCTCTCCCAATTGCTTGTGAGGAATAAAAGTACATACATTTGCCATCCGCATTTTTTAATTGAAGTTACTCATTCTTTCTTCATTTACCTATTTGCTCTCTCTCTAGAACTAAGATCAGTAATTTAGCTTATTATGCTGTGTTTAGTTTATACGATCCTGTGATATTTGCACAAATCATGAAGTGGCCGTAAAATTATAAACTGCTAAAGAATGTCAGTTATGTAAAAGAATGTTTAATCATGTGGAAGTTTCTAGAAATACCTTGATTTCTCCTCGGGAAAATTTGAAATTCTGAACCTGTTGGATGTGCTCAGTTTTTATATAATTGTATTATATTCCTTGTTTTGCATGAAACATTAATAGTGAAAGGTTGGATTCGTAATTCTTTACATCTTACTAAATAACATGCTGCTAAGTCTGCTGATGTATTTACTTACTTGGTTGTTATTTGTCTGTACCTTTCAGTTTCAGATTAAAAGTGGCAGTGTCGCTGAAAGATTGTTAACGTCCTGTTGTGAGGTAAGTTTAAAGTGCCTAACATTTTTTGCTGGTTTTATTTGCAGTAGGATGTGCTAACTAATTGCAGTTTACCATTTTTGATAATGTTTACTATATTTTATATCCTTGTTAAGCAAGTTCTCTCTCTGTACACTTCTCTGTCCCCCATGAACTGTTTGGCCATGATGGAGGGTAGGGGGGCCTTTTTAGGGCTCACTGGTTCAGATGAGAGGCAAAATAGAGGGAATATCATAATCTATTTTAATTTATTGACAACTGTTGTGAGATATTTACATGGACTAGCAATTGATAAAGCATATATTGTTCATAATGTGGTCTCTTGTTATATAATACTGAGAATTATTTCTTGATATTAAGTGAGACAGTTCTGCCTGGAGCAAATTGTCCTTGTGTAATTGGTGAGCTGCTGGTGAACTGTAGTCAGAAAAAAGGACTAATTTGTTCATGTACTTGTTCTCTGTAATTTCTGTTGGAGGTGTGCTATTCTTTTGTTTTCTTATTTATTCTTTTGATTTTCATAGAATGCTCCGCAAGTATCAATCAAAGAGGTTAAAACAACAGATGGTGCTTGTTATTTGGAGTTGAAGCAGCCATCTAGACATGCAAGAACTAATTGGAATTTTTTAGAGAGATATGGTTTCCGCTATGGTGACAATCATACTCGAACCCTGCTGCCTTGTGAGGTTTGGCTTCAACTGCTCTCATCTTTTGGTGTTTGACACAGGCTTTCATTTTATTCTTGTTTGTTTAGATTTCATATGAGCTATTGTGTGTGATTCACATTTTTCTTCTCTTTTCCCACTATGTTGTGGTTTTGTTGTTTTATTTTGAGCTTTACATATCTGATTTTTTTCTTTATTGTGCTGCCACAGAGTATGCGGTTAAGTATCTGGACATGGATGTGCCTGTATTAGTATCATAAAGTTCAGTTTGGTGGTGGTCTTTTAAAGCAGACAGTAGTAAATTCAAGTTTGGCTGATTGTTTGTTTATTTTCCTTGGTTTCAAGCATCAGCAACTTGGCTTTTTTATTATTTTATTAGTCTCTGATATATGCCCAAAGCAATCTGATTTAAATCAGTATTAGTTCCTGAATACAGGTTGCTTTGAGTAGTTGATTTGTTGGATGAATTCGGAATTGTTTTACTAAATCTAGAGCAATTATCATTGGGAAAGCATAGTTTTCCTGTAATGTTATGAACATCTGTTTGATATTTTGTCTTTGATAAAATATCAATTGTCTCAAGGTTAATTTTTATTTGTTTGAAATCATTAACAGGTGATGGAAATGCTCAAGAGAATTCCCGCAGAGACAAGAAGAAAGCTTTCTGGGAAAGGGTTCTTCCCACAAGAGGGATATATTTTGCAGTCTTTGCCTGTTCCTCCAAACTGTTTGTCTGTCCCAGACATTTCTGATGGTGTTAGCATCATGTCCTCGGTAAGTGTGTTATGAAGAACTGAGGTCGCATATGTTGATGTTTTTGTTGGATTATGTTAGTATTAGGTCTTCCGTGGTTAACCATCTATTGTTCTTTTGCCAGGATCTTTCTATGACGATGCTGAAAAAGGTTTTGAAGCAAGTTGAGATCATCAAAAGCTCAAGGTCTGGTACCCCAAATTTTGAATCACATGAAGTAGAAGCTAATGATTTGCAATTAGCAGTTGAGCAATATCTTCAAGTCAGGGGTACTGTTAAAGCATCTCGCAATATAGATGCACGATATGGGATTAGCAAAGATGCTAGTGATTCTTCAACAAAGGCGTGGCTGGAGAAAATGAGAACGTTGTTCATTAGAAAGGGTTCAGGATTTTCTTCACGCAGTGTGATTACTGGTGATCCATACAAAAAGGTGAATGAAATTGGCATTCCATCAGAAATTGCTCAGAGAATTACTTTCGAGGAGAGAGTGAACATGCACAACATGAGATATTTGCAAAATCTGGTAGATAACAAGTTGTGTTTGACATACAGAGATGGTTCTTCTACATATTCATTGAAGGAGGGTTCGAAAGGGCATACCTTTTTGAGACCTGGTCAGGTGGTGCATCGGCGAATTATGGATGGGGACATGGTTTTCATAAATAGGCCGCCGACCACACATAAGCATTCATTGCAGGCACTTTCAGTGTATGTGCATGATGATCACACAGTGAAGATAAATCCACTAATTTGTGGCCCATTGAGTGCTGATTTTGATGGAGACTGTATTCACTTGTTCTACCCTCAGTCTTTAGCAGCAAGAGCAGAAGTTCTTGAGCTCTTTTCAGTGGAGAAGCAGTTGCTTAGCTCTCATAGTGGCAACCTAAATTTGCAGTTGGCCACTGATTCATTGTTGTCACTGAGAGTTATGCTTCGAACATTTTTGTTTAAGAAAGCAGATGCTCAACAATTGTCAATGTTTCTCTCTTCAGCTTTGCCACATCCTGCTTTTTTGAAGGGTAATCATGTTGCTCCTTGTTGGACAGTTTTTCAAATTCTGCAGACTGCTTTTCCCGCCTGCCTAGACTGCTCTGGTGATAAATACTTAATTGGGAAAAGTGATATATTAAAAGTTGATTTCAACAGGGACCTCATGCAGTCTGTTATGAACGAAGTTGTTTCATCTATTTTCTTTGAGAAGGGTCCAAAAGAGGTTCTCAACTTCTTCGATTCTCTACAGCCTTTATTGATGGAGAATATCTTTGCAGAAGGCTTCACTGTTAGTCTAGAAGATTTTTCTGTATCCAGGGAAGTCATAGAAAATATTCAAAAGGATATCCAGGTTATTTCTCCTTTGCTGTATCAGTTGAGATCAACATATAATGAATTAATTGAGTTGCAAATGGAGAATCACATCCGAGCAGCCAAAGCACCAGTTGCAGATTTAATACTAAAATCATCTGCCTTTGGTGATTTAATTGACTCTAAGAGTGACTCTGCTGTCAATAAGGTTGTTCAGCAGATTGGATTCTTGGGACTGCAACTTTCAGATAACGGAAAATTCTACTCGAAGACTTTGGTTGAAGATGTGGCATATCAATTTCAAAGTTTATATCCTTCTGATGGAGTTGATTATCCTTCTGCTGAGTTTGGACTAATTAAGGGTTGCTTTTTCCGTGGGCTAGATCCATATGAGGGCATGGTTCATTCAATCTCCACTAGAGAAGTCATTGTTCGCTCCTCAAGAGGATTGTCTGAACCTGGGACCTTGTTTAAGAATTTGATGGCCATCCTTCGTGATGTTGTTATTTGTTATGATGGCACAGTTAGAAACATCAGTAGCAATTCAATAATTCAATTTCAATATGGATTGAGCGCTAGAACTAGACCTCAATTCCCTGCTGGTGAACCTGTGGGTGTCTTAGCTGCTACTGCAATGTCAAATCCGGCATATAAAGCGGTTCTTGATTCAACTCCTAGTAGCAATTCTTCTTGGGAACTGATGAAGGTATTCTCTGTTAGTGCATTATGGTTTTGTAGAATGAAATTGTTAGCTAGTGCTTAAGCATCTCTTTTTTGTATGGCACTTACTATTATTTATAGTGATTTTCTTATTTTCAGGAAATATTGCTTTGCAAAGTTAGTTTCAAAAATGAACTGATTGACCGCCGTGTGATTCTGTATTTGAAAGATTGTGATTGTGGGAGAAAGTATTGCCAAGAAAACGCAGCATATATTGTTAAGAATCAATTGAGAAAAGTCGAACTCAAAGATGCTGCAGTAGAGTTCATCATTGAGTATGTTTAATCACATAATCACCTGGTTTTGGGGTTTCACTTTCTTTTTTTCCCCAATATATTGTTTGTTAAAAAGGGGATATATATATATGATTACTGTTCTGCTTAAGTAATACTGTAGTATAAGTCATAACTTTTAGCCCATTGTGTACAGATACAAGCAGCAGCAAACTTTACCAGAAATTGAGGGAGGCCTTGTTGGTCACATCCTCCTCAATAAGGTTAATATACTTAGTCTAACATTATTGTATCTTTAAGGACATATACACAGCCTTAAGTTGTGTCGTTGTTTCTTCTTTTAAGATATCTCATTTTGGAAGTGCTGAAAAAACAGGCTTTATTGAAGGAGTTAAATATTAGTATGGAAGTGGTTCATGTGAAGTGCCAAGAAACTATTAATTCCTTTCGTAAGAAGAAAAAAACTGCAGAAACTTTTAGAAGGACAGATTTGTTTGTCAGGTTAGTTTTCTTCACCCAAACTTGTTATGTTGCGCTAAATGTGTTTTCTGTATTATACTGTCTGTTAATGGTTACTGCTAGTTTGCTAAAACTTTTCGTAATTCATCTGATTAGAAAAGCAATATTTATTGGTACAAGCTCATAGAATTTTGTTCTTAACTAATGGCATGGCAGTGTACGACTTATCAGGAATCACAATAGCGTGGTATGTGAAATAGATCCGAAGTCTTCTGAGTTACTGCACTCATTCCAAAATAGGACTAAGTGCCAGCTGTCAACAACCAGCTATTAGTTAGCATTCCTGAAAAAATTTCCAATTTTACTACTTGTCTGCACTTCGCACTTTATTGGGGTCCTAAAATTGCCTATAATTTTCATTAAGAGGTTCATTAAAAACCCCTTAACACTTGGGCTTTAACTCAATTGGTAATGGTGGAGTGAGACATGGACAGAGATCCTAGCTTTGAGCTGTAGTGGTCTCCTTTAACAAAAATATAAAAGGAAAGCTAATGGTTAGATTTGGAGGATATGAGACTGAAACCGTTGGATATGGTGTTAGCTTCTACTGTAATATTTGCTTGTTCAATGTGTGTCACAAATATACTTAAATTCTCTTCTCTTTTGAACTGCATGGCAGCGAAAGTTGTTCTATCCAGCAATCCTGTGTGGGCAAGGGGCTTGACATGCCATGCTTGATGTTCTTTTGCCAAAATACAAATGATGATAATCTAGATAGTACTATACAAATCCTGGCTGAAATCATCTACCCTGTTCTTCTAGAAACAGTCATCAAGGGTATTGCCCTCGACTCTACTCGGTGATGTTTGGTATTTGGTTCTCTGTCATGAAATGTTATGCATGTAGCTTACATATTTGTGATGTTCACTTTTAGAAGCTGAGGTGATGCGTGATTAGCTTTCTTTTTCCAAGTTTTCTGTTCTATTCTCTTGGTTCTATCTTGGATGCAACTAATCTAATATCCAGTTAGCATAGAAAAATTTCATTACATATCAGTGCTAAGCCTTTTACAAAGAATAGAAATGCATTGCAAACTTCATGGCATTTTCTGAAAAAATTTGGAAGATATTAATTAGTATTGAACTGTATACTTTTCCAAACTAATTGTGCGTGTTATATAAGATAATGAAAGATTATAGGATTGAGTTTAAATGATTGCATAATCCAAAGAATTAGTGTAATTTCTTTCTCCTGTGCTGAAACCATATTGTATTCTATTTACTTTTGGTATATAGGTAAATCTAGTAGCCGTGGAAACATTTGGTTTGCTTGTTTATCCAAATGAGTTCTCTTAGGTATTAGTGGTATAATAATCATTTCCTAGCATGCTTGATACTTTTATTGTTGCAGTCACGTTCCTTTTTTTTTTCTTTTCCCTCTTCCTTTGAGATTTCTGTGTATGCTGGTGGGAGGGGAGGTGGTAAGGACCTACTTTTTATCCGTCTGCTCATTGTAATCAAATATGATTACTTTGTTTCCTATTTGCCTTATGGCAAAGTTTCAGAGTGAAACTTTGAGTAGCAAATGTGATACCCACCGAATTTGAGAATAGGTTTGTAAGAAAGCAAGCCTAAAGTTGTACAATAATCTGACTTAACCATTATCCTTGTCATTTCTGGAACCATTGAACTTACAGTTCTCCTGTATAATAGAATACTCAGAATTCATAATATATAATCTAAAGTTTTTCATATGAAATTACGTTAACAAGTTAAGTTTTTCAATGGCTGCAGATATAGTCTCCTCTAATCTCTAGTCATACATTTTCATTATTTTATTTCTTTGAGTTAATACATATAGAAACAGTGCATAGGGGCCAAAAAAGGGGTTGGCCACAAAACTCATAGATATCTACAAAATTAATAGATATCTACAAAATTATTGTAGTTGTCATTAATTTGCAACTTTGTTCCCATCTCAAGTTGTTTGCTTTACCGAAGCTTATGATAGTTGGAATTGACTACCTCATATGTTTCAATTTTATTTAGCTTGTAATCTTCGAACCATGTTGCTTTGGTTGCTATGACAGAATGTTTGCAATTTGATATTCACTATTTTGATATCTTTAATGGATAGGTGACCCCCGTATCCATTCAGCAAATATTATCTGGGTTAACCCTGATACAACAACTTGGATAAGAAACCCTATCAAGACTCAGAATGGTGAATTGGCTGTGGATGTTGTTCTGGAGAAATCAGCTGTGAAGCAAAATGGTGATGCCTGGAGGACTGTCATGGATTGTTGTCTTCCAGTCCTAAATTTAATTGACACTCAGAGGTCTATACCCTACACAATAAAGCAAGTTCAGGACTTGCTAGGAATTTCTTGTGCTTTTGAACAAGCAGTACAGGTATATTTTGACCAAAATTACGTTTAGAGTAAGGGTTAGATGGTTGTTTAGACATGTCTTGCTTTTTTCTTTGCACATAATTGACTGTCTTGGTAACAAATAATCTTAATGTTTTATTCTTTCAGTCTCTGGATGTCTTATGTCACTTAAAATGCTAACTTTTTTGACAAATTTGCAGCGTCTTTCCACTTCAGTGTCAATGGTGGCAAGAGGTGTTCTAAAGGAACATCTCATGCTCTTAGCAAACAGCATGACATGCGCTGGAAATTTGATTGGCTTCAACTCTGGTGGTTATAAAGCATTGTCTCGCTCATTGAATATTCAGGTGCCATTTACTGAAGCAACACTGTTTGTAAGTAATCTATTCCATTTTGTTATTCTTTCTAAGTTGAGAAAGCACAAGTATTTCCCTTCTTGGATAATTTAATGTCCTTTTCGAATTAATCAGTTCTTTTATGGTTGCATAGACACCAAGAAGGTGCTTTGAGAAAGCTGCCGAGAAATGTTACCAAGATTCCTTGGCAAGCATAGTTGCATCCTGTTCTTGGGGTAAACGTGTGGCTGTTGGAACAGGATCGCGGTTTGACATCCTGTGGGATCAGAAGGAGGTATGTCATACTTGAAATTATTTTTTAATGATATTCCTCACTCTTATCCTCTGTTGCTTGGACTTTATTCTTGGTGGACTATTGGTGTCAACACGACTGGACGCAGACATGGGTATGGGATCTGTGTTGGATTTGGCTGGGGAGATCTTAATCCCCTATGCTAGACAAAGTTGTACTCCTACCGGAATTCATTTCATCATATCCTTCATTCCACACTGTTAAGTGGTGTTATCCCACATCTGTCACGTATTAGATTTCCTGCAGTCTTATATTAAAGTTGGGCCCCTCTACCTGGTAGCTATTGGTTTTAGGTTGAATGCTTAACATGCACAATAAACAGACAATTTATAATCAATTACGGTAACGAGAGGAGAAGCTTGATGATCTAATGGCATCTTTGTTTCTGAACATTTTCTAAGTTCCTCTCTTCCTCCATATTGCTTTTTACTGCCAACTTCTTTGTCCTTGTCCTCTGTTCCATTTTGGTTCATTTATTCAAAGCATGCTTTGGGCCAATATGGACATTTGGGCCATCTTCTCTTACTGGAAAGAAGGTTGATTGCCAGGACTCGTGTCCTCGTTTCGAATTCTTTATAGCCATATCCCTGTGTGTTTTGCTTAATGTAGTTGGGATGTCAAACACCTAGATACATGCCTGCACCTGACCCCTGTATCTGAGTTCAAGCTACATAGCACTTATCCATTTTTGTTGTTTTCTATGGTAGGATTTTCTCATTATCACTCTTCTTTTCCAGGTTGAATCTGATCAAATGAGTGGAATGGATGTCTACAACTTTCTGCACATGGTCAGTAGTGCTGGTGGAACTCATTCTAATACTGCTTGCCTAGGCGAAGAAGTTGATGATCTAATGGAAGTGGATGAAGGCGCAGAGTGGAGCTTATCACCAGACCATAGCACTGGTTTGGATAAGCCAGTGTTTGAGGACGCGGCTGATTTTGAGAATAATTTAGACTGTCAGCCAGCTGAGTCAAATTGGGAAAAAGTTATGAATTCAGACAAGGGGTCTGATGTTGGTTGGGATGCTTTGTCTTCATGGAATAAAAATCCTGATGATAGTGACAAATTTGCAGCAGCTGTGACCAGTTCAAAGAAGCAAACCGAGTGGAGTGTTTGGGGGACAAGCAAATCTAAGTCACAAGATGTTGTCTCTCCAAAAGTGCAAACTGAATTGTCTGGTTGGGGAACCAAAAAATCTGACAGTCAAGATGCTCTTCCTATTGAAGAGAAAACCTTCAAGTCCAATGGTTGGGATGCTGACACTAGTTGGGGAACAATGAGCAAAGAATCTAAAAAACTTGATGCTAGTGATGCAATGCCATGGTCTAGTTGGGGGACAAAAGATGCTATCCCTACAAAAACCTTGGACGAATCTTCCAAATCTAGTGGCTGGATGCAAGAGAAAACCTTCAAGTCTAATGGTTGGGATGCTGGCACTAGTTGGGGAACAACAGGCAAAGGATCTGAAAAACCTGATGCTAGTGATGCACTGCCATGGTCTGATTGGGGGACAAAAGATGCCACCCCTACAAAATCCTTAGAAGAATCTTCCAAATCTAGTGGATGGGATAACATTTCTTCTTGGGGGAAGAACAGTGTAGAAGTTCATGAATCTGGCTTTGGTGGAAATGATACCCTGCTGGACCAAGGGAAAGAGCAAAGTGAATGGCATAACAACGCAAATCAAGAAAAGCCAGTGCAGTCGACATCTCTTTGGAATAACAAATCAAATGAGGAAATGGCAGTTGAATCAACGTTTGGTTGGGATAAAAAAGCAGCTCAGAAAAGGCCGGATCAGTCAACATCTGGTTGGGTTTCTTCAACTGCTGGAGGGTGGACTAAGGATGAGTCACCTGTAGTGAACAGTTCTTGGGACCAACAAAAATCACCTATAGTGAATAGTTCTTGGGACCAACAAAAATCACCTATAACGAATAGTTCTTTGGAGCAACAAAAGTCTCCAGAAATTTCACAAGGTTGGGGCTCCCTTAACGAGTCAAACCAACCAGCAATTTCAAGTGGCTGGGATATGCCGCAAGGTGAGAATAACACTCAAAGTGAAAACCAGCATCAGTGGGGACAGTCTAAGGGCTCACGTCGCTGGCCCTCAGATGCTAGTAAGAAGAACCGTCCTGTGAAGCCAGCTAGAGTGATGAATGATGATTCCACTATGGCTGCCATGTACACTGCTACAAGACAAAGATTAGACATGTTTACTTCTGAGGAGCAGGATATTCTCTCGGATGTTGAGCCTCTGATGCAGTCTATCAGAAAAATAATGCACCAGTCTGGGTAAAATTTCTA
>JBBYHM010374255.1:0-17354 GCA_038381775.1 Adansonia rubrostipa
AAAAACTAAGGTATAAAACTATTTCTTAGCATTGCTAGTAGTGGGCCAATGAGTCATATCGAGCATGTGAGAGGCTTTTTAAGAATGTGATTCTCAAGGTATTGGTTTCACTTTGTAAACTCAATGGCTTGTCCCTCGGCTCCAGATCTATCTTGATTTTTCACTTTTTTCTTTGTTAAAATCTCAAAACCATTTTTTTTCCTCTTCTTCCCTATTAAAGCTTTCTACCTTTTTCAATTTGAGGAGGACGAAAGGTAATTGACCTTGCTTTTGCTCCCAAACTCGGACAAATCACGAAAGAAATAATTTATTTTATTATTTTTAACGAAGAAGGGGAAAATTTTATATTTTATGCCACAAATTAAATTGAACTTTGGGGCCTTCCGAGTTTAGGTAAATTAGATTTGACACCCCCTATATATGCATCTGATACAATATTATTATCATAATAAATAATATATTAATTAATTTTAAAAAAGTGTCTTAAAAACATTTGTTAATAAAACTTAACAAATTTTTTATACATGAAAAAAAGAATGTTAGACACATTTTTAGGTTGCGTAGAGCTCTTGCAACATTGGGTTTCAAATTTTAATTCTTGCACCTTCATATTTCATCCCTTAAATTTATTATATTAAAAATATAATAAACTAAATATTTGAAAAAAAGAAAAAAGAAAAAAGAAGAGGCGTGATATTTGGTTGTCAATTTCAGTAACCAATGAAATTGATTGATTACCTAATAAATTTGAAACAGAAACACTGAATAAAACAATTTTAAATAAAATAAACTTTTCTTTTTTACATAATAAAATATAAAATTAAGTAATTCCTAATAATCGTTCTCTAAAATCATATCACTGCAAAGTTTTAAAAATGATTTATAGATAATCGTCCTCAATTATCTCTATAATTAAGGATAAATTTTGTCCCTAAATATCATGCCCAACTAAAAAAAAAGAAAAACTCAAAACATTTAAGGGAATATTCTTTGGTGACAATTATCATCCACAAAAATAATGTAGTGAAAACATCAAATTTATTTTTAAGAATGAATACGAATGCCATCCCTAATTTATATTAAGGATAAATATCATTCCCGATACTTCATCTCAAATCCATTTATTTTTGTTTAGCAATTATTATAAATTTAAATTTAATAATAAAAATCCATAAAGAAGAAAAGTACTAAGATAATAAACATGAATTTAAATCCATAAAACTCTAATATTAAATTCTATTAGAATTTAAAATATTATTACAACTATTCATAATATTGTTTACAAAGTTGTTCTCTATTTATAACAAAAAAAATTCAAAAATGTCCACATGATCACCTATTCATAATAGTGCAAGAAATAGGAAAACATATGCCACCAATGAAGTTAACGACCATCAATTTTGCGATGCAACAATTGAGTAAAAACAAAAGATTGGATTAACAAAGAAAAGTTCAACCCAAGCTCTATTTTTTCAGTATGGAAATATATGCAAGTTGTCAAAGATACTGCCGCCTGCATATACCAATAACAGAAAAGAAGATAAAAGAAAAAAATTTGTCGAATATAATGAATGAAGAAAAGGTTCAAATACATAGAAATATGCAAATTTGCAAAAAATTTAGCTATGGGAAGGTTGTCAGACGAGTGGAGCACACCCAATGGTAAGATCCAATCACATCTAATGGAAAACATCCCAAATACAAAAACAAGTTTACTTCTTAATCATCGAGAAAGGCATTACAAAAGCATTGTCCTTCTATCCAGTTCACGACAGCCTATGTAGCAACAACTCTTCATTTTTCCTAAAGTACTTATGTCCTACACCCGTGTTTTACATATATATGAACATGGGTATGGGAATATGATCTATGTATAATTACATGGTTATGTTTTGAGAAATGCAATTATGTAGCACAAAGCAAGGAATAAAAAAGAATGAGAAACTCATTAAAATCCAAGCTAGAAATGATAAATATATTCCCCAGTAGTTAGTGCCAACTAGAAGGACAAAATCCATAATAATAGCTAGTTTTAAAGTTCTATACTTTCTATCATCAAATTCATCATAAGCAAAGAAACCAATTATAGTTTCTAATGTCTCCAAAATCTATAATAACTGCATCGTTAAAGTTTCAATGCTCTGCATATATATTACAAAGTAAGCAAACTTCTCGTAATAAGTTTGTACCACTCATTCTTACTAAAGACCTTCAGAGACTACATTCACCAGTGAACAAACAAGATTGAGCAAGCCGGTTATGAAAGAACATATAAATCGAACACAAATCAGTATTGCATTGCAGAATGATAATTAAAAAAATAAAAGAATGAGTGGCAAAATATGAAATTGAGAAAAATAAATGGTTTTTTAATTCACACAACAGGCATCTCCAAATAATCCACTTACATACATAAAAGAACATATTATTGGCAAATCGATAAAAATTTAAGAAATGGCTAAGAATCTGAGTAACATAAATGACAGCCTTTAAGTAAGCATTCACAACCTTTGATTGCCAGACCACAAGTACCACAAACTAGAAAATGTTAAATGTACTGAAAAACTCACATTTGAAAAAAAAATGACAAAATCAGGTAAGCAAATTCAAAGCATATCTCATATTCAAAAAATGTTAAATAAATATATCCTATATATTAAATCCAAAACTTCATCTTACATACAGAAATAAGAAAATGAAAAGTAAGATTTAGCTCCAAAACCATACTCATGTCAGACACATACACATATCCGATACTTACTCTTGAGTTTAAGTAATATTGGTTAGAAGAATAAAACCTCTTAAATAATGGATCAAAGTCTAGCCATTCGAGACAAAGGATACAAGCACTCAAATAACAGACACGACGGCTAAAGGAAATCACACCAAATGCATGCAATAGTCAATAGCAACTTTAAATGATTTATGACATCTGTCATATTATGATAGAACTTGTATTCAAAGGCAAGCCAGTATTTTTACAAACTTGGTACAAAGACACAAAAGACAGCAATAGGAGCAGTAATTAAGAAGACAGTGAAAAAAAGGGAACTTACATTAGGTCCAAATATAAACCTCCCCAAAACAAATTCCCGCAAACAAGAAAAAAAAAACCCCAAATACATTGGCAACACCATAGTTAAAACAAATACATTACACTTATTTTGTATGTTAATTTTAACACAGTTACTTTTACAAAATTAATTTACATTTGTGACTTAAGTGATTGTCCACATGACGTTCATTAAAAAAAGAAAAAAGAAAAGTTAGGTTAGATTGCAACATTTCAATTACTTATATGACGTCAAGATATTTAAACAATTAAATTAAATCATTATGACACATATATCAACCTCATCAAACTTTGAGTCATGCCATTTCTTGCCTTTTTTCATAGTGAATCCATGTTGTGCCATCCAAAGATTAGATGTAAGTGGCGTATCACTGTCACAACGTGGCCCGGATACGAATCTTGACCAGTCTGACTTAAAATGGCGAATGTATCCATTGTTTTTATATAAATATCTATATATAATTATTTCCTTTTATTTCTAGGGCTCTATATCATGATTATTATTCTTTATTTTTCGTACCTAGGGACTGAGTTATCAAGATAAATTGCTCATCTGACTTTTCTGAATAGTCGTTACGAAACAACCATCTTTTTTAGAGTCGCCACCAATCCGTTTTGGCCAGGTGAGGTTGGACACCTACCGGAGTTTATATTTTAAGGATTACGAAACCCATAAAAACAAACTCCGAGGTCTGCGCTCATGCCAGAGATCGTTTGAAAGGGTCCAGGAGTTGATTACAATCACAAGTAAGGATCGACCTTCTCGTGATGCCAGGCAATTGGTACCTTATTAATCATGTGTTAAAATAAATTTGATTTTTATTCAATTTCAATATTCGATATTTAATTATAATTCTTGTAATATTTTATTAAATAAATTTATTATTCCGAAGAAAGTCAAGTTTTATTACATTTTAAGATCACAAAATTATTCATACCCTCTTGGGGAACCAACTGGACAATCGTATCCTGTTAGAGAACCATGCGAAATACGAAATGTTTTATTTTGTTTTTTTGAAATCGAAAAATCATGACTTCCTATTTGAAAATAGTATCTCACTATTAAAATAATCCTTAAAATTTCTCACATATTCTAGTAGGAATCTTATGTATTAATTTAATTAAAAGACATTATCTTATTTATAAAAATAATTTTATTATTAAAAATATGGACTTTATGAACTAGAAATGACCTAATATGATGGACTTATTCTTAATATGCACTTTCGACGTGAGAGTATCCCGATAACCTTAGTAGACCTTAAAACGATTTAGGAAGGCTATGCTGATCCTAAAAATTCACCTTCGACATAAAAGCATCCTGGTGAAAAAAGAAAAAAAATTACCAAAATGCCTTTAGGGTATACCTTCGACGTGAAAGTATCCCGGTAATCCTAATAGATGTTCAATCTTCAACATGAAATTTTTCCCAGATTCCATCTTTACCACTTTGTAAACTAATATTTTCAGTAATATGTTTCATTTAATTCATTTTATATAAGTGCCAATATAGTTTTTTAAAAAAATTTCTTGGTTTTAGAAAACGAGTTTTCCTTTATCTGTAAAATTTTTTTGATGGAAATTTCTCGAGTTTGAATTTCAAAATTCTTTAAATATTCACATTTAATCACCATTAAATCAGTTTTTCAAATTTCATTTATTTGTTATAAGTTTTAGAATTTTCTACTCTGTAAATTTTTTTGATAAGATTTCTTAAGTTTATAATTTTTAAAATTCTTCAACTATTATTGTTTAAATCATGTTAAATTAGTTTTGAAATTTTGATTTTATTTTATGAGTTTTGCATTTACTTTCAGAATTTTTTCGTTTCCAAAATATGAAGTTTCTCACTCCGTAAATTTTGTTAGAAAGATTTTTCTCAGTCTATAATTTTTAAAATTATTCAAATAGTACCATTTAATTCCTATTACTTCAGTTTTTTAAAATTCAAATTATTTTATGAGTTTTAGAATTTTTCTTATTATTGAAATACGGAGTTTTCCACTCTGTAAATTTTTTCAAGAAGATTTTTATGATTTTATAATTTTTAAAATTCTTCAAATATTATGGTTTAATTCTTATTAAATTAGTTTTGAAAAATTCAATTTATTTTATGAGTTTTAGAACTTTTTTTATACTGAGATACAGAGTTTTCTACTCCATAAGTTTTTTTTATAAGATTTTTTTGAGTTTATAATTTTCAAAATTCTTTAAATATTATTATTTAATCATTGATAAATCAGTTTTCAAAAATCAATTTTATTTTTTGAGTTTTATATTTGTTCTCTAAATATTCACCATTTCTAAAATACAGAGTTTTTTACTCCATAAATTTTTTAGGGGGACTGTTTCAAGTTTATTAACTCTTAAAATTCATTAAATATTCTTATTAAATTGATATTAAATCAGTTTTTGAAAATTTAATTAATTTGATGAGTTTTAATTTTTTTGTATATATCAAATTCTATCCGAAAAGATTTTTCTCGTATAATTTTACGAGTTTTGGATTTTCAATTAATTTTTTTCATTATTTCATTTTCAAATTTTATTTATAATTATTAATTATTAATTTTTATTTTATTATTGTCATTTTAATTTTAATTTTATTTTAGTTATTAGTTATATTCTACTAATTTCATGGAAACTAGTCTAGTTAATTTTTAACTTTTCCCTAGCCAATTTAGTTGGTTCCTAGTTACCTATTACTTGATATTATCAAAATAATCATTTCAAAATATTTGTAAATAACCACTAATTTCATGTCAATTTAATGCACTCCATCTTCTGATGCAATTTAATGAATAAAATAATAAATTAATTAATTAATTAAAAAAGGAAGAATTTGCAATGGCCAAATCAGCCAAGAAGGATTTGATTCCTTCCTGGCCGATTCTCCCCCATATAAATAGGGGAGAATTATTCAAGTGGGGAGCTTTTGGTTTTCTTGCTTGAAAAAATCACTAAAAAAAAAATTTATTTTAGTTTTCAATTTATTCAAGGTATATTGTTTAATCCCTTAGTTTTTCTTCATCTTCATTAATTTCTTTTCTTATTTATGATTCAAAAACTATGTTAAGGCTCATGGATTCTCATCCATGTTGAAAGGCTAAACATGGTGAAAATATATATATGAGATATTAGTTGTTGTTCTTGTTTTTTTTTTTTAGCTACATATTGATTTTTTTAATAAAATATATTGTTTGTTGTTGAGATTTTGATCTTATCATATATATGTTGGTGTTTATGTTGTTCTTCTCTTAATGTTTTCATGTTAATATATGATTCAATAGGTTTGCATCCTTATTTTTTTTATTTAAACTTGGTAATATTAATTTATATTATGTTTATTTCTATTTTCATGATTTCGTCTATCAAAACATATTTATATTTGATTTTTTTTTTTTTACTTTGGCCGAATCCAATCAGCTTTATGGCTGATGATTTTGTGCTTGTTCTTGTCATGATTTTATGTTTTATTAATTTTTTAATTTTTTAGGTTATTTTATAATATTAGTAAACATAGGGGCTAAATTGCAAAACTTGTAGAAACTTTTTTAGGCAATACTTGGTTTGGTCAAAGGCTCTATGGGCATTAAGAATTTTGATTTATGTGTTTATAAACATGATTTAGGCATTTTTAACACTTTAGGGGTCATTTTGTAATTTTAGGAAGTTTAAGGACTAGATTGCAAAATATGAAAAAATTATGCTTTATGGCTAGATGTGTTTGGCCAAACCTTTTGTACATATTTTTGCCATGTTTTCTTTTTGATTCTTTGTTGATTTCATGACTTGTTGGTTATTTTAAGATATTTTATTATATAGGGGTTGAAATATAATTTTACAAAGTTGAAGGGGTCATTTTGTAAATTCTAAAATTATATATTTTTTGAAGGCCAAGGTGTCTAGCCGAATCTTTGTTGGTATTTTGCTGTATTTTTCAAATATATTTGCATGTGATTTTTATGATTTTTTTATGTTATCTTATTATGTGGGCGTTAAAATGAAAATTTTATAATGTTTAGGGACTAAATAGCAAATGTTCATACGTAGGGGGCAGAATGAGCATTTTCACTAGTTTTAAAGATTTCTATTATTTCTATTACCTTTCGTAGGGATATAGAAATTTTTAAAACTTTTTGTATTTGTTTGGTTTTTCGAAGGATGCGAAATGTAATTTTAAAAAATTTAAGGGCTTGATTGCAAATTTTGCATTTTAAGTCAAACATAAAACTTTAGCTTTTCCATTTAGACTATATTCATCTACTTTTCATCATTTTAATGTCCATTAGGGTTACCGAGATACTTTCACGTCGAATGTATACCCTAAGGGCATTTTGATAATTTTGCTCACCAGGATGCTTTTACACAAAAGGTGAATATTTGGGATTGGATTAGTTTTCCAAGGTCATCTTAAGGTCCATTAGGGTTACCGGGATACTTTCATGTCAAAGGTATACCCTAAAGGCATTTTGGTAATTTTGCTTATTGGAGCGTTTTCACGTCAAAGGTGAAATTTAAGATTGGTTTATAAGGTCTATTAGGGTTACTGATATACTTTTACGTCGAAGGTATACCCTAGGGGCATTTTGGTAATTTTGCTTATCAAGATGCTTTTACACCCAAGGTGAATATTTAAGATTGGATTAGTTTTTCAAGGTCATTTTAAGGTCCATTAGGGTTACCGGGATACTTTCATGTCAAAGGTATACTTTAGGAGCATTTTGGTAATTTTGCTCACAGGATACTTTTATGTCAAAGATGAATATTTAGGATTGGATTAGTTTTCCAAGGTCATTTTAAGGTCCACTAGGGTTACCGGGATACTTTCATGTCGAAGATATACCTTAGAGGCATTTTGGTAATTTTGCTCACTAGGATGCTTTCACGCCAAAGGTGAATATTTAGGATTGGTTTAGCCTTCGAAGGCATTTTAAGGTCCATTAGGGTTACTATACCCTAGGGGCATTCTGGTAATTTTGCTTACCGAGATGCTTTTATGCCAAACGTGAATATTTAGGATTGGACTAAAGTCATTTTAAGGTGAATATTTAAGGTAACCGAGATACTTTGATATCAAAGGTATGCCCTAGGGGCATTTTGATAATTTTGCTTACTGGGACGTTTTTACGCTAAAGGTGAATATTTAGGATTTGTTTAGCCGTCCAAGGTCATTTTAAGGTTTGTTAGGATTACTGGATACTTTTATGTCGAAAGTATACCTTAGGGGCATTTTGATAATTTTGTTCACCAGGGCACTTTTACGCCAAAGGTGAATATTTAAGATTGGATTAGTTTTCCAAGGCCATTTTCATGTCCTTTAGGGTTATTGGGATACTTTAACGTCAAGGGTATACCTTAGGGGCATTTTGATAATTTTGCTAGAGCCGAGTCCTAGGTAGTCATCGGGATCCTTTTATGCGAAAGATTTGCGTTTAGGATAGGTTCAACCTTCCACAACCAGTTTCATGTCCTTTAGGATTATCGGGATACTTTCACGTCAAAGATATACCTTAGGGGCATTTTGGTAATTTCACTAGAACTGAGTCTTAGGTAGTCATCGAGGTGCTTTTATGCAAAGATGTGCATTTAAGATAGGTTCAACCTTTCATAATAATTTTCATGTCATTTAAGGTTATCGGGATACTTTCATGTCGAAGGTATACCCTAAGAGCATTTTGGTAATTTTGCGTTAGAATCAAGTCCTATGTGAGTACTAAGATACTTTCATGTTAAAGTACACATTAAGAATAAGTTCATCATATCAGGTCATTTCTAGGTCATAAAGTCCGTATTTTTAGTAACAAAATTATTTTTATAAATAAGGTAATGTATCATAATTAAATTAATACGTAGGATTCCTACTAGAATATGTGAAGAATTTTATGGATTATTTTAATAGCGATATACCCTTTTCAAATAGGAAGTCAGGATTTTTCAATTTCAAAAAGAAAAAAATAAAACCTTTTGTATTTTGCATGGTTTTTCAGTTGGATATGATAGAGAATTCGTGTCTACTAGGTTCCCCAGGAAGGTACGAATAATTTTGTGATTTCAAAATGTAATAAAACTTGACTTTCCTCGAAATAATAATTTTTTTAATAAAATATTATGGGAATTATAATTAAATATCGAATATTGAAACCGAATAAAAATCAAATTTATTTTAACACGTGATTAATAAGGTATTGATTGTCGAGCATCATGAGAAGGTCAATCCTGACTTGTGATTGTAATCGACTCTCGGACCCTTTCAAGCAATCTCTGGTATGAACGAAGACCTTGAAGTTTGTTTTTATGGGTTTCGTAATCCTTAAAATATAAACTTCGGCAGGTGTCCAATCTCACCTGGCCAAAACAGTTAGTGGTGACTCAAAAAAAATGGTCGTTTCGTAACAACTATTCAGATAAGTTGGGTGAGCAATTCATCTCGACAACTCGGTCCCCAGGTATAAAAAATAAAGCATAATAATCATGAAAGTATTTCGCATGGTTCTCCGATGGGATATGATAGAGAATTCTTGTCCACTTGGTTCCCTGAAAGGGTACCAATAATTTTGTGATCTCAAAATGTAATAAAACCTGACTTTCCTTGAAATACCTCTAGAGTATACCATTAACGTGAAAGTATCGCGATAACCCTAATGGACGCTAAAATGATGAGAAATGGATGAATTTACCCTAATTGGGGAAATTAAAATTAAAATTTTAGCTTTAAATGCAAAATTACAATTAAGCCCATAAATTTAAAATTTCATTTCGTACCCGATGGAAAACCAAGAGAATATGAAAAATTTTAAAAATTTGTATACCCCCATGGAAGGCCACGGGAATAATAGAAAATTTTAAAAAGTTATAATTTTAACTGCTTTGCCCTTAAAGGTCTAAATTTGCTAATTAACCCCTAAACTTTTAAAAATTTCATTTTAATCTTTATACGATAAAATAACCTAAAATCATAAAAATCATATGAAATTATGGATAAAAATTACTGCAAACATACCAACAAGAATTCAGCCAAATACATTGGCCTTAGAACAAATTTTTTCCATAGTTTGCAAAATAACCCCTAAACTTTATAAAATCACATCTTGACCCTATATGATGAAATATCACAAAACACTACAACAAATCATTAAATCAGTAAAAATTAACACAAAAATCATAACAAGAATATACATGAGCATTCACCTAAGTACTTTTAGCCGTAAAGCCTAAATTTTTAATTTATCCAATTTAGTCCTTAAACTTCCTAAAATTGCAAAATGATCCAATATTGCTAAAAATGCCTAAATCATGTTTGCAAACACATAAATCAGATTTCTTAAGGTCCATAGCTCCCAGCCAAGCCGCAAATGGCCTAAAAAATTCTCATGAATTTTGCAATTTAGTCCTTAAGTTTACAAATATTACTAAATAACCTAAAAACCCTAAAATTAAGAGAAAATAAGCACAAAAATCATCATTATCAAACCCAAACACATTCGGCCAAGCTGAAAAAGCATGGGATTTATGCATGATTTGATAAAAGAAATCATGAAAATAACATAAATAACCATTATTAAGCTTAAATAAAATTATAAAATAAGCACAAAACAAAATCAATCAAAATACTAATTATCAACATAACACTAAAGAAATAATTGAAATTTAAATATAATCACAACAAAATCAAATACACAACAGTAAAATACCATTTCATAAAAAAGTGCTAGAAAAATAAAATAAAATAAAATAAAAACTAAAATCACTATGTTTAGCCTTTCAACATGGATGGAAATCCATGAGCCTTAACATGGATTTAACTCATAAACAAGATGAAAAAAAAGAGAATCAAATGAGAAAGAATAAGAAGAATGGTGTATTTACCTTCCAAAAAACTAAAAAACCTAATATTTTTGCTTTTAATTTTTTTGTTTTAATTTTTTGCATTTTCCTTTTAGAATGTCTAAAAAACCCAATTAAAAACAAACCAAACCACCTCTATTTATAGAGGTGGAGGGCGGAATTTCTTTTTTTTTTTTTTTAAGTTTTATTACTTTTTTTAATTTATTTTTTGATTGATTTGATTTTTTAATGGATTTGATTTAAATTAATTGTTTTTGTCTTTTAGTGGATGATGCCATGCATGACATCATCAAAATCTAAAGAATTTTTGAAGATATTTATATAATCTATAAAATTATACTGTAAAAATTAATTATAATGATTAAATTGTAAAAATTAAAAATTATGAATTTGAAATAAAGTTTCATATGATTAATTTAATTTAATCTAATAATAAAACAATTTTTTTAATTTATAGAAAAATATTAAAAGTGACAAACTTGTAAAATTTTATGAGAAGAAACCCTTACCGAAAAAAATTGTTTTATGTAAAAAAAAATGCAAAACTCATAAAATAAATTAAAATTTTCAAAAACTGATTTAATATGATTTAAAAAATAATTTTTAAAGAATTTTAAAAGTTATAAACTCAAAAAAATCTTACCGAAAAAATTTACGAGTAGAAAACTTCATGTCTTGGTAATAGAGAAAATTCTAAAACTTATTAAATAAATTTAATTTTTCAAAATTGTTTTAATATGAATTAAATAATAATATTTAGAGGAATTTAAAAATTAGAAACTCAAAAAAAATCTCACCGAAAAAATTTACGGAGTATAAAACACGTATCTTGGTAACGAAAAAATTTTAAAACTCATAAAATAAATTGAATTTTTTAAAACTGATTAAATATGGATTGAATAATAACATTTAAAGAATTTCAAAAATTATAAACTAAGAAAAATCTTCCCAAAAACTTAAGGAGTAAAAAAACTTCGCATTTTAAAAATAGAGAAATTTCAAAAGAAAAATGCAAAATTGATAAAAATAAAAAGAATTTTCCTAAACTGATTTACTATGAATTAAATAATAATATTTGAAGAATTTTTAAAAAAATTATAAAGTAAGAAAAATCTTCTTGAAAAAATTTACGGAATAGAAAACTTCACATTTTGGAAACGAAAAAAATGTAAAACTTGCAAAATAAAATGAATTTTAAAAAATAATTTAATTGTAATTAAATGCAAAATTTTTAAGGAATTTTGAAGTTGAAAAGTTGAGAAAATTCCACCATAAAATTTTACAGATAAAGGAAAGCTCGAATTTCAAAACCGAGAAAATTTCAAAGAATATATTAAAACTTATATAAAATGAATTGAATAAGATAAATTACTGAAAATATTAATTTAAAAAATGGTAAAGATGGAAATCTAAGATCCAAAATAATTTGATTAGGAAAAATTTCATGAGTATGATACTTGCTGTCCTATGAAAAATTTAAAATAAATTACTAAAATGAACAATCGAACACCTTGTAGTATAAAATGTCAATATGATTTTTTTCTTGATTATTTTTTATTTTTTGTAGTGCGTATTGACATAAATACTATATAGGTATCGGTAAATATATACTACGGTCAACTTTCCAATTTTAACGAAAAATTCTCAAAAAATTCATAAAAATGAAAAATTTGTCTGTGATAACATCTACAAAAATAGATTTCTAAAATTTTGATAAGAAAATATTAGAAATAATTTTTTCTTAAATATTCATCCTATGTATCTAAAATTAGAGATTAAAATATGAATCTTTTGTCATGTGAACTTACGGCTATTTAAGTTATGATTAAAAGGTCTTGAAAATGTCTTGTTCATCTGAAAAAGATCGTTCCCAATGAGAATGGCTGTTAAGTTCTCAATCTCGGATATTCAGGATTCTCAGAAAAAAACCTGGACGAAATTAGGTGCCTAAAATCACCAATCCCGAGATCTATCTAAAGTATTAAATAAATATACTGAATAATAAACAAAAATTATTAAAAAATAAAAAATATTATAATATGTTTATAACCATTTTCTACTCTACTTGTCTAAATACTTGTGAACCTGTGGAACATATCATTTACAAGTGTTCCAGCATTTTGCATTTATCTCACTATTTTCCTATATGTTTATCAAAACATATTAATACATATAAAAGTTAATTATTTAAGATTGTTCGATATTGGATTCACAAAAGATACCAAAGAACTTAAGATTCCAACCTTATTCATCGATGATAACACAGAACGTATCTTGCGTAATTTCATGGCCCACAAACAATTCATCCCAAGTGGGGAACCAAGATACGTTTCTGATTATGTGGTGTTCATGGATAACCTTATAAACATAAGCAAGGATGTGCAATTACTCTGCAATAGTGGAATTACTGATAATTGCTTAAAGGATGACAAAACAGTTGCCCAAATGTTTAACAAACTTCGTAACTCCATTTATTGGTCAGAAGATGCTGGGACATTTTGTAGGGTAAAGGATCATTGCGAGAGAGAATGGAACAAATGTAGGGCAAAACTGAAGACAAATTATTTCAACTCTCCTTGATCGTTTACATCATTTCTTGCTGCAGTTGTCTTGCTCTTGCCTACCATGGTGCAAAGAATATTTTCAGTTTTTTCTTATTTTCGGTGGTAAGTCTTAAGTTTCTACAATTTTCAATGTAGTATATTTGGAACGTGTTTGTGTTATTTCTACTATCATAAACTCCGTAGCATTTTAATAGATCAGCAGCGTAATTCTTCTAATTTTGTATATATCACAGATGTTCCTGTCGAGTGGAGGAATTACTTTTTTCCTGGTGCTTTGGATTGCTAATAAGAGGTTGACTTTATGCTATGGAGTTTTGAGCACTTGGTTTTCCGCTTTATTAGTGACTTTCTCTAAAGGGTGTTATCTTGTTTATGATTTTCTAGATTGAACAGTTTAGTGTGTCTGTAGATTCTTTTTTTTGTTGGGGTTTTTGGTTTTGTATGTATTTCAAGTTTGAGAATTTTTGGTTTGGTGTCTCTTTGAATATGGGATTAGCTTGGGGTTTGGGATACATGTTGCTATTTCTTTATGTATCCTCCCTTTTTTATTGTTAATAATAATTTGTTTGATTTAGGAAAAGCAATTTGTGTTTAGATTATTAAATATATATATATATATAAATTTGGATAAATTAATAGTTAGTTTTATGTAAATTTTGACATAAATATTCATATCACGTTTGTCTAAATTTTTATGTCGTATCGTGTTATGTATTAATTATTTTTTTAATGTTATGTGATCATGTAGTATTAAATATTTCTACGTCTAACTATAAATTGCTAGACGTTGTTACATGCAACTGTTGCACACATATATTGTTTGACCTTTTAAGTTTTACTTTTTATTAATTAAAACTTTCTATCTGTAATTTCAACATAATTTTAACTCAACTTTTACTCAAATACTAAAAAAGACCTTGGCAATATAATAACAATTAAACACACAACTAAAAAACATAAATTAGATTATAAATTAAATAATTAATGAAGATATAGTATATAAAATACACTAAGTATATTAAACAACTTATGTTTATAGAAAAGTAGAGTACTTAAACAAGGAAGATTATTACACATTGAAAGTACACACTTTCAATGACATACTTTTTATTCCTTATAATCTTATCTTCTAAAACCATTATAGTTTCTTCCCCACTCTCATGTCAAGGAGAATCGTGTATTAGAGTTTTTAAGTACATAATTAAAGAATGAAATTTATTTTGAAATAAAAAATGGAGCTGAAGGTCTCATTTGGTGTGTATTTATTTTGATTCTACTAGGTTTTTCTAGTATTTGTCTAATATTCTAAGGTAGATAAGGTAGCTAAAGCTTGATTTTCTGTTGGACGTGTTTTGAAATATTTTTGGTAATTCTAAGATTGATATTGATTCTTTATATCTTGATATTATAAAAATTCTCTTGAGACAAGATTTACTAATAAAGAGTTATTCCCTTTAATAAATTTAATAACAAAATCAAAAGATGAAAGTGTAACTAGACCTATCTATAGGTCGGCCTATATGTCCAATTCGGTAAGTTTGTTTTATTCAAGTCAGGCCTTGTATAGGTTTTTCTGTCAATTCAGACCGATCCAGTCTGGCCTAACCCGACTTGATATTTAATAATTAAAAAATATTTTTATTTAAATTTAATTATAAAATATATAAATATTAATATATTTTTTAAATTTTTTACTAATTAAGTAAATATTATCTAAACTGACCAAACCAAGTTGGAAATAGATTTGGACAAAAAATGCAAAATTTTTTCAATCCATGGACACTTTTTAAGTATAACTTACTATTTAGAAAAGATTAGCTTTAAGTTTAAATTCTTAACATTTTTAAGTAAAACTTCTTTAGCTCCTGAACAATCAACTCCAATTAAAAACAATTTGTTCAATAAATCCTTAAATTTTATGACAAATATTACTATAGCTAAAACTTTTTTTTTTAATAATAGCATATTTTTATGAGCATTATTTCAGGTTCTAAAGTGTACTAATTGTTTTATAGATTCTCTTACCTTTGTTTGCTTTAAAATTACTTCACATCCTATATCACTAGCATTTGCTTCTATAATTTTAAAATCTAGATCAAGGACATGTGTCTTAAGGAAATATTTGAGATTGAGAATTGAGCGACCACTCCAGTGGGGTTGACCTCCTTTAAGCGGATTGAGCTTTTTCGAGACCCATTTGATCATATTAAGATGACCGCTCGCGCATGGGGTTAAAAAATTATAATTTTAAGGGTAATAGAGAACAAATCCCTGATAAAATAGGTATCGAGGAGAGAAATTTGCTTGTAAAATATCTTTTTTCATAATTTTGAAGTTTATTTTTAGATATGATATAAAAGTAAAAATTTTCATCTTTAGAAATTTTTTGGAATTTTTTGGTGAAGTTTTGTAAATCGATCGTCATATATTTTTATCGATATCCATAAAATATTTATACCGTTATTCACTCCGAAAAATCCAAAATGCTTAGGAAAAATTCATGTTAGCATTTTATACTATGATGTTTGAAAATATTGGAGTTGGTCATTAATTTTGAATTTTGAATTCATCACTCTGATAAATTTCACCTGAGGACAATGGAGGATATCAAACATAGTTGCTTCAATAAGACTGTTAAGGAAACGAAGCTTGATTCCAGTGTATTTCTAGAGGCCATGAAACCCTTGAAAGAATAAGCTGGCAAATGCTATGAAAAAATTTTCGAATGCTATGAAGAAACTCATGACAGTCACTCTTATAATTTAGAAAGTATGGTCTATGACGGATGCTCCATTGTTCAACTAATCCGGAGGATTTATCCAGAAGCAGATTTATCCAAAAGAACAAGCTAACATTCGCTGTTATTTGTTATTGCTCGAAAACTAGCTTCGTTTCTTTGTGCTTCTCAAGTTGTATTCCATGATAGTGCCAAATAAAGATCTTGATGAGTTTGCTTGTTCGGCTCTTTTTTTTATTCAAAATAAAGGGGTAAAGACCAAAGATATGGCGATGGTCTAAAAATGACAAATGTCCCTCTCCCAAAAAAAGATATCAAAGATATTAAGCATCTTCTGGACTTACTACATAGTTATTATCGTCCTTCACAACATCACCAGGATTTAAAAGCAAAAGCAGAATAACAAAAATCCTAATCCTCATGGAAATTCATACACAGCCCAACAGAGCTGGAAGAGGCAGGAATCAAATTCCTTGCTGTGCAAGATCAGGACCAAGTTTTAACAAGCTTGTTTGATATAGTATTCATAGAAGATACCAAAGTATTGAAGATTCCAACCTTACACATTGACGATAACACAGAGCATATCTTGCGTAATTTCATGGCCTATGGACAATTTACCCCAGGTGGGAAGCCAACTAAATTTTCTGATTATGTGGAGTTCATGGATAACCTCGTCAACACATGTAAGGCTGTGCAATTCCTCAGCAATAGTGGAATTATGGATAATTGCTTAAGGGTTGATGAAGCAGTTGTCAAAACATTTAATGAACTTCAGGACTTCATTTACTGATCAGATGACTTCCACTACGCCGAGATATTTGGGAGGGTGAACGAGCGTTGCCAGAGAAAACGAAACAAAAATAAGGCAACATTGAAGAGAGAATATTTTAACTCTCCTTGGTCGTTCATTTCATTTCTTGCTGCGGTTGTCTTGCTCCCACTCCTTACTGCAAAATATACTTTTGGTTCTTTCTTATTTTCAGAGCAAATCTCCAAAGTAGAATGGAGACAGGTCGAGAAGTGAAGCCAAGTCTATCAAGTAGTATAAACTAAAAGCTCATGTTAATGAGTTATATATATATATATATATATATATATATATATATATATATGCTAGATACCACAACAC